>WEKX01010305.1:244372-303803 GCA_013390025.1 Pitta sordida
TGGTAAATTATGCAGAGTGGCTTGGCGAGTTCATCTGCTAGTTCTTTCATGACCCTCGGGTGGATTCCATCCGGTCCCATAGACTTATGAGGGTCCAAGCCACTCAGCAAGTCTCTGACTACCTCCTCTTGGATTACAAGGGGGTTATACTGCACCCCAGCTCCTTCCATGCCACTGCTGGTCCAGTTGTCTTGCGGGCAGTTTGTTTTGCTATTAAAAACAGAGGCAAAGTGTGCATTGAGTATTTCTGCTTTCTCCTCGTCTTTGGTTACTATATTGCCCTCTGTATCCAATAGGGAGTGGAGGCTGTTACTGCCTTTCTTTTTACTGTAAATGTACTTATAGAAACTTTTCTTGTTATCCTTGACAGAGACAGCTAGGATGAGCTCTGTCTGGGCTTTCGCCTCTCTGGTTTGGTCCAAAATATTTTCTATGTCTAAAAACCTGACTACTCATAGACTGCTGTCATAGCCAGATCTGTTGCAAGCTTGTATTCATATGAGAAAAATAGGATTTTTTGTACTACATCTTCCATACCACAAACAACTTTCTCTCCCTAGACAGCCTCTAACATTTCAGAGACATAAAAAATAACATAACAGAGAACCAGTGGGAAAGAGGAAGAAGGAAATTGATGAGGAGAGGCAGAGGGAAAAAAGAGGACTGAGCACAGATGGTTAATGAGATGGAGAAGTGGTGCATTGATGAGACACGTGCAATATGCTGGAAGGGAAAGGAGATACAAAAAAGGAACATCTTATTAGAAAAACTGCCTATTCTGTAACAGATGAAAAAGTGAGTATTGCACTGTACTCACTATCAATAATATTGTTTAAATCGTTTGCTTTGTGATGCTCATGATATACAGACAATAGAAATCTCTAGTGTTTCAGTAGTGTCTTAAGCTGCACAGCAAATAAATAAATTTGAATAGTAGAGATAGGGTTCAGTTGCTTCTTCTTATAAATAGCCTCTTACTCCAGACCCTCAGGAAAGTTAAATAAGGAATTGTGCTGACATGGATGGCCCAAGTCAGTCAGAAGGAAACCTGACTATATTTTAAATAGGTAGAAGAAGATTTTGATGCCATATGTAGCAGAATCCATTATGGTCAGTTACCAGCAGCATGGCTCTCTAGCAACAACAGCCTTCCTTGTTTTCTACCAGCCCAGGACACCTCTGTGGCACAGAACAGGACTTTGTTTTGCATTTGAGCTTAAAGATTTATCTGTGGTGAAGGGTGAAATAAACTGGAATGGTAAACTATGTCTCTGTCCATTACCTGCAACATATGATAATTTCATCAAATGGGTTTGTCAGTAAAAGTTAATGACCAAAACTCTCTCTACAGATTTCATTTACTCTTTCATTTGGAATTTATACTGTGATTCAACCTTTGACTGTAAAGCCAGGGCTTCTTCACAGGTTCACAGGTTATTCTGAGTTGGAAGGGACCCACAGGATCATCTAGTCCAGCTCCCAAGTGAACGCCCACGCAGGGATTAGGCCCACAAGTTCTTCAGTCAGGTATCAATAAATATCGGTAAACTTCAAGTAAAAAGACAAAGTTAATTCTATGGTTACTGGAAATATGCTGGTGTAAGGCTTTTCTTCATATTTATGTGCTATTTTATTAGCAACAGTTATTGCATGATTGTTAAGTTTGTTCTAGAACCTAAATGTAACCTTACAGTTCTCAGAGAGTGAAAATATTCCTGCAAAGTCTTAAATGTCTCCACCTTCCTGTGCCTTATTGGAGGCATTGTAACTTCTCCAGGGCACAGGGAGATGCATTTGTTGGCTATCAAGACTACAGGGACTCCAGTGGGACCTGTATTAGTGTAAGGGATCCACCATCTGTGCTAAAGAGGATGACAAGGAATCTTGTAGGAATGCTCTAGTAAATGTGGATCACTGCATATGGCACAGAAATTACTTTCTTCATCAGTGATACCACAACTGACTTTGCATGTTTATGATCATGGAGATGTGAAAGTATAAATATTAAACATTTAGAGTTACCCAGAAGTTTGGGTAAAAGCTGGAAAACTGGAGAATTTGTACTGAACTGTGTTCTAAACCTACTTCAGGAGAGTAAGGAAAGTTTCTGTCCAAGTGCAAAATGTTTTTATTTTCAACTTCTCTAAAGAAGCTCAGATGAAATACTTTGCATTGCTGGACACCAACTAAGAATCAAAGAATGGTTCTGACAATGGTAATGCTCTATAGGTCAGCAACGGAATAGTCTATAGATGAACATTTTTCAGCATTCAAAATCTTATTCCTAACCATGGTTTATAATGGCTGAAAGACCGTCATATCAATGCCTCATGGACTTAGAAGCAGTGGCCCAAAGATGATACCCTAGTACTCCAAAATTCTACTGCATCCAGCACCTTCAGCTTTCCAACAGATAGAGATGGCACGCAGCTGCACAGTTTGTTGGCAGACACCTTGGGGCAAAAGCTTCAAAGTCTACCTTGATTGGAGAAGAATTTGATATTTTTTTTTCCTTGAGTTTGCAAGGAAAGCATGGTTTAAATGAGGGACTTTTTCTCCTTACAAAAGGGCATAAAACTCTTCTTCCCTTCCCTTCATCTGCACTCTTTATACATTATTCACAATGTTATGCAAGGTTTTTGACCTTTTTGCCCTGAAAAATCACTGGGCTGATAACGAAAAATCGAAGCCATGGAATGCACTTCATCCTCAAGGAGAGATAAACACTATGAAATTACCATCATCAAAGAAGACTTTTATTTGCCAACGACTTGGAAAGGGCTTTGAATGATGAAAACATCACCACCTCCTTATGTCTTTTCAGAATGATTTATTTCCTTTGTCCTTTAACATCTAACAGTGATCATGATTCAAATTGAAAAATCATCTATCATCACTCACTTTGTAGTTGGGTATTAAAGGACAAAGAAAATACATATAGTAGAAAAAAAAAATCAGAGCTGAGTCTTTTTGCCTCAGTTGCCAGCATGTTTATTTGAAAAAAAAAGTCTATGTATTTCAGTGGGACAAGAGGAGCACTTAGTTGAAAGGAGTTAGGAATTCTGCCCCCTGTTTCATCTGTGTGTGATATTAAAGACTTAAGGAATCCTGGAATATGAAAGCCCTTCATCAAATCTTTCTCAGAAGACTAACAACCTCTCAGAGCTTAATTCAGAGGCTATTGCAGGTAAACCAGAACTGGGAGCATCATATTTTGGAATGGGTGTGTACAAGCAGCAGTGACTCTTATGGGGGAAAGATCCATACTTCCTCAGAGCCAAGTTGGGCTGTCAGAACATGCATGATCTTTACTCACATGCAATTCCCCTGAGCTCATATAGCAGTGTCAGCAATAAAAAGCAAAGGCTTGGACCCAGGAGTTGTATACTTCATAGACTCAGCTCCTCCTGCCATTCTAGACATCACAGATAAGACCCACAACATCCCCCTACTGCAGTTTGCTCATTTCCAGAAGCCCAGATACATTTTTAGAGACCTGGTTTGGTGGTGAACTTGGAAGTTCTGGGTTAACAGTTGGACTTGATTGCTGTAAAGGTCTATTCAACTTAAACATTTATATGATTCTATGATTTGTAGAGAGAAGGGTAATACCGCCCTGCAGAGAGTGTTTATATTTTTAAGGCGGTTGTGTATTTGCCTTGCTTGCTCTAGCAATCATATGCTTAGACATCCTCTGCTCCAATCCATCTGGCAGCTGCACATGGAAGCAAAGTCCACATGTCAAGCACTGCTGTTTCTATCCTAATTAGCAAGGGAAACCTTTTGCTCCAATGTATCTGACACAGAGGCAAAATTGGGAAACAGGCATTCTGGTGTATAATGATATAATGAGATAGCTTCTCATGGCATAAGAGCATATATAAATGGAAAGGACAGAGGGAGATTGAAATCTGTTTATTTTATAATTGCAGGAAAACTGAGTTATGGACAGATGGGTCTAAGCATTCATGCCATTGAACACAAGTAGGAAACCTTCAGGAGGCTGTGAGCCAACCAAAGGCAAAAAGGCTAGAAGTTGCTTCAATGCCTCTTTTTGTGTAATCAGTGTGAGAGAAAAGGGCACAATCCCATGTGAAGTCTTTGGAAATACCAGGGTTCCACAACAAAGGGCCTTGCTGATAAATGTAGGTACTAAAATTTATGTGTTGAAAATGCCTGTACAAGGCATGTCCTCCACTACAAAGGAAAGGAAAATAATCTCAGTTTTGTGAAATTTCCCTTTGCTGAAGAGACCTCTCCTGCAGGAACAAACTTAATGCAAGTAATTCTGTGTATTTACCTGCCTACAGGTAAGACAACCTTACCAGTATATTTAATTGGATCCATCACCACGTTTCCCAAATTTACAAATATTTTCTGGCCTTGCTCTGCATGGAAGCAAGACTTCCTCACCTCCCAGTTCTCACGGCTGTCTGTCCTACAGATGTGCTGAAGGCACATGTATGTCTCCCTTTATCATCTGGATCACTACCATCTTCACTTTCCAAACATGCTTTTGGCGTAGGCAATAGCAATTTATGTGTGTTAAACTCAAGCTCAAGGTTTCATTCCTTGTGACTGATGACTCACCTAGGCATATAGTGCAATGTGAAGGCTGATGAAGGACACTTAATGTCCCTTCTGGGAGTATTTGTGGAAGGATTGGGAAGGATGGACCCATCAGAATCCTTTTGTGCAAAATCGGAGTTATTTTGATTATCTTGCTTCCTTGCACGCAGCAGATTAAAATGCTCACAGTGGAAACACTACAAAGAAAAATATGCCAGGAAAATTATGAATTAAATTTTGTCTGTAAATTCTGATTTACAAATCTATTTTTTCCCCTCTGTGTTTCCTTTCTGTTTGGGCTTATCCTTTGGACAACAAAATTCAGCCCTTTGTTATTCAGCGGTAGCAATCAGCTCTCATGTTATTCTTTCTCTTTTCTTGTTAACCCTCATTCTTTTTATTCTCCAAATAACCTCACTCTGGTAAATATCGAGTTTCCCAACTCAGATCTTTTTCACATCCCAGAGTCATTTTATTGCTATACAACTGTCTTCAAATATGTAATTTATCTGACAGGCAAATGTGACAGTACTTTTATTTTGACTTTTAAAATACCATGCAAACCTTCTAAAACAATAAGTATTGACAGGAAATTGGTACACAAAAGTTGACTCTTGATGATTTTTTTTTACAAGGGGTAGTTGTACCCTGAGGATTGTTTTCAAAGACATTTTCACGAAGATCTTGGGTTTTAATAAGAAAACAAATTGAGTAGTCAGGCATTGAGGAAATGAAAGGTGAACTTGTAAGAATCTTTTGGTCAATACTTGGCAGTGCATTCATTAATTATAACTGTTATTATTGCTTCTAAAAGCACTTTCTGAGACTTACTCCAAATAAAGTTTGTAATACTAATAATTTATTTCTCTAATATTTTTCTTGCCCTGCAGTCACATAGTACCCAATTGTAGTCATTATTACACCTACTCTGTTCTGTCTAACTGAGGAATTAGTCACTCAGGAGGCCTTTTTTATTAATGAAAACAATTCTAAGTTAACAACTGTTTAGGTGGAAAAGCTCATATATGAAGCGTTCAAGGTGAAGAAAATGAGGAGAAGGGGGAAAACAAAGATCTGTGGTGCAGCCACATGAGCTGGTCTTGGGGAGGATATGTGCTAGAGGCATCAACTTTGGGCTTCTAATTTAGTCATGTTACTTCCCTTGAAATGCTCAAGGCCAGGTTGGCTGGGGCTCTGAGCAACCTAGTTTAATGGAAAGTGTTCCTGCTCATGGCAGGGGAGTAGGAACAAGATGATTTTTAAGGTCCTTTCCACCCAAGCTTTTGTATGATTCCTCTCTTGGGATTGTCATTCTGCCTCACCTGTAGGGAGAATGCAGCAGCTGGAGCTGGCATATCGTTCAGTATAGAAAAATATGTTCAAACTTAGGTGAGACATTAGTGGGTCTCACAGGAACAAAGTACTTGGTCTGGTGCCTGCTCTGCAAAACATATCAGAGGGCATGGAAATCATGCTTTCATGAGAGTTTATATAGGGAGTTTAATAGGTTTTCCGAATACAGGGGAAGAGGAAAAAGTCCTTCTGCGTAAGAATGTGTTAGAAAATTTCCTAACCTGCTCTAGGAAATGTCACTCTTTTTGGGGGGACATTTGAGTATCTGAGTGTGAATTCTTAGTTACTGGTTGTCGGCCATGTTGGGGTGGGGCAGAAGTGGCTCCAGTGTTCAGCTCTGGTTAGTGGCAAGTTGCTGTAGCCCTGTCTGTAATATCAACTTTGATTGCCTTGAGCACCAGACTGTGCATCTTCTGCTACTGCCAGAAAAAAATCCATTGCTGCTACCAAAAAAAAAAAAATCTATAATGTTTTTCAGGGACTCTTTCATGAGAAAAATTCTTTCATAAATATATCAGTGCCTTCTTATAAAAAAGAAAGGCATGAGAAAAATCCTAACAGGTTACATTTCTCAAAAAATCAGTATAAGATTTTCTTGAGGGATTTCAAAACACTGTTGGCATGAATCACTGGAAAAGTATGAGTTACCTCTCTCCCACCTAAAATGTAGGTTTAGAGTTGTCACAAGCAGACAGAGCTTAGCTTAAGATATGATCTTAAAGAGATGAAACATCTTCAGCAGAAAAGACTTGCAGCTCAAAACCTAAATAATTCGTACTCTTATTTAGATCTGCCTTGACTGTGCTTGCAGTTACCACAAGAAATTACCGCTAGTTACGACATTGAGGAATAGATGGGGAAGGAATTTACCTTGCCACTAAGTTGCTCAGCTCTGCTCTTTCTCTGGTGATGGACCATGGCTCTAGTTTCACATTTCAAAGAACAGAAATCACTTTATAGGCACAACATTTTTGTACAAGGCATGGAGGCACAGCAGTGGGGTGAAGGAGGATTTGCTATGTGTGCTGGACAAAGCTGAGAAGCAGCCTGAGAGTTGGAAAAGATTGGAGAGGGCAAGAGCTGCTGCAAGAGTATAGTTGTCTTCTTTTCAGGTGGGGAAAGTGCTGATGCATATTTTTATTATTTATCATTCAAATCCAACTCCTTTATAGAACTTGCTCACAGTGGGGGACGCTTTCCTTGCCAGTGAAGTGCTTTCTCTGCCCAGATGGCTGCAGGTTTGCAAAATACATTGAGCAGGCATGGGAGCTCAATGCGTACATACATGGGAGCAGACTATTATTCTTCTGGGTTTATGTCAGGGCCAAAGTCTTCTGTTCTAGAGCATTGTTTTGGGAAGAGCATTAGAGAGCTCCCTGCAACCTCTGCTTGCAAATGGCAGGAAGGAAAGTCCAAAAGTGGAAGCTCTGTAGGGAACAGTGAGTGAAATGGTACTGGATTGTCTCTTTGGAAGATGGTAATGCTACAGATTGCCAAGGCTGAGAAAGGTGATGTATTTTCCATTGTGAACTGGGAATAAAATCGCATCTTAATTCAGATGAATGGAAGAAACTTCTGTTTGAATTTGGTGGTATCAGGCTGTCACACAAAGTTTTGAGGTGGTGACAACGTCTGTAGGTTGCATTTTGGAGAAAAGCAGGTTTGTGCTACACTGTGACTCAACTGGCCTCTGTTACATCATGTGCTTTGTTCTGTGCAATAGCAGTAAAATACAGATCAGTGATGAGTTCTCGAGCTGCACAATGTTCTGGAACTTATCATCACTGCAAATGGCTAAAAGACACCTGAAAATTTAGTTTCTCAGCGAATTTAAATTTCCTATCCCGAAATAGAATTTAAAGCAGTCCTGAAAAAAATGCTTCAAGGCAGAACATCCCACAGTGCACTGTTAGAGGAAGCATATGGGAAAGAAATGATGTTTGTTCCCTTCTGCATTGCATACTATTGCCTTCTGCACACCAGTTGTTCTTGGTTAGGACTAGTTGGCTGATATGTTATGTGGGGTACCAGGAGAATGTTCAGAATTTTCCATTTTCAGCATTCCTGATACCCTCATGTGTATGTTTAAGGGGATGACATGAATTCCTTTTTGAGTGAAATAAATCTCCTCTCAATTCCCGTGGACCTGCTCTGTGGAGGCACAAAGATTTACTGAGAACCACATGGCTTTTCCTTTACTATATTTCATAGAATTTGAGAATCAGAGAATCATTAAGGTTGGAAAGAGCTTTTATGATCTTTTAGTCCTGTACTGCCAAGCCCACTACTAAACCATATCCCCAGGTGCCACATCTACACATTTTTTTAAATACCCCCCAGGGGATGCTGACTATCACTTCCCCGCACAGACTGTTCCAATGCTTGAAAATCCCTTCAGTGAAGGAATTTTTCATAATATCCAATCTAAATCTCCCTTGGTGGAATCAGCAACTTCCTGTCATTCTGTCACTTGTTACCTGTGAGAAGAGGCTGACTCCCACCTGACTACAGCCTCCTTCCAGGGAGTAGTAGAGAGCAAGCTGAGTGTCCCCACGCCCACCCTGAACCTCCTTTCCTCCAGGCTGAGTTCTCCCCTCAACTCCCCCAACCACCCCTCATAGAACCTGTGCTCCAGACCCTTTCCCAACTCTGTTGCCCATCTCTGGACACTTTCCAGCCCCTCAATATCTTTCTTGTCATGAAGGGCCACAAACTGAACCCAGGATTCACCAGTGACATGCACAGGTAAATGATCCCATTCCTAGTCTGACTAAATCTAACTGCTCCTAATTATTTCCTTAGGTAACATGTGCCTGTTCCCTTGGTTTATGGATGATGATGTCACCCTTTCTCTCTATATAAGATGCATTCATAGGAAGAATGGAACAAAGGGAAATAACGCGGTAGATGTTTTCTGAAATTTGTCTTCCCTTTATGTGTTCCAGTGAAGTTCTGAGGTATAAAAGAGTTTCAGTTCAGTCAAAATAGGTCACTCTATTTTTGATTAGTGTATAATACAACATTTCAAAACTAAAAGATGAAGAAGGGTTCCTACAAGGTAAAATAAGTTTTATTCTAAAAATGATGAAACTGGACATTCAAATATAAGAGCTGTCCTGCTTGACCTTTTAGTCCCCTTGAACTTCTCTTTGATGAAATTTCATTAAGTGCTTGTTTGTTTATTGAACAGGATTTTCTGTTGAGACAGAACTCATCCCATCCGTCCTGCTCTGGCCAGCACTGAACTTCTTGAATAAGACCAGAGCTTAATCAATGTTTATTTCCTGGTGGCTGCCCACATCCAGGCAGACTGATGGCTTGCCATGCATTATCAAACTTTCACAGGCTCCTTTGGCTTCTGTCCCACTGATTTCAAGGGGGGATGGACCTCAGGATTCAGCCATGGACTTGTTTGGCTTATTAACTCCACTAAAACCAGAATGGCTGTATTTCCTCAAGACCTTAAGTCTCAAGAGCTGAAAATCTTCCAGCCAAATTAGCAGTACCATGAGATGAGAGGGTGGCAATTCTTATGGAAGATGCTGCACTGCTTTTCCCCTTTGGGAGTGGAGAAGAACGTCATGCATTCATATGTCTGCAAATGAGCGGAGTCACATATCCTTCATGAGCAAATGATCCTTGGTGGTAACCAGTGGACAGCTGGGTTTGCATTAATAGATTAAACTCAGACCAATAATTATTCAGGGAAAATTGCATAATTTTGATCAATGGAAGTGAAGAAGAGTTGGCAAAACACTATGATTTTAAATTATTTTTTTAAAATAGGCATCAAATATGTCAGGATTGCTGAACGTGGTTTTAGAACCTGAAGAAGACTCGTCAGGTTGTGCATGTGCATGTGCTCTTAATGCTAACAGCTGCATCTGTGCTTTCTCCTTCTCATGGTCTGGTTACTGCTGGGTGTGGAGTGTGAATTACTTCACCATAATCAACAAAAAAATTATAAGGCAGTTGGAATCCCTGAGTGCCCCCTCCACACACTGATGTTAAATAATAGAGATGAACTAATACATAAATTTGGTATTGTCTCTAGTGTATGCAAGGAGGCTAAGAGTGGAAAACTGTGAAAAGAGCCTCACTGTTCATCTGACTTGCTTCACTACATATATGTGAAAATATTTGGAGGAAGCAAATATGAAAAAGTTTGGTTTTACACACACAATTTCTAATGAACAACGGAAAGCCAGTATGAATCCTAAAATATTGCAAAATAAGCAAGAAGCCTGTAGCCAGGCAATGAGAAAATTGTTTATTTAGTTCCTAGTGAAGGAAAAATTGGGCTGGGTGGGTCTACTAGTATATATTTATCTAACCTGGGCTGAGAGGTCCAGAGCCAAGCCCTCCTTCTGCAGGCTGATTGTGAACTATTTTCTTTGTGTCTCCCATGATTCAGACTCCTCCTTAACCCCTGTAAATTGATTTACATACCTAGGAAGAAGTTTGAAGGATTAATATTTAGTACGTATTTGTCTAATAACCAAAGGCAAAGGAATGAAACAGATTACTTTGGTGGGCTTGGATGTATCTTCACTAACTAATTAAATGAAGGAAGAGATTTGAGTAGTTGAAGCCAACTGGCACAAACTGACCTGCATCTATGTTATTAAATTATCTTAACCTTCAAAACAGAGTGACTGCATCCAAAATGCCAATTAGGAATAGTTTCTGGTTTATGTTAATTTCTGAACCATGTCTAAGAGTTGTCTGGGGGAATTGTATTTGGCCAGGAACCATTCTAACAATTTAACAGCATATAGACAACTGAGTTTTAGCACCCAAGTGTTAAGCACAGCTTAATTTTCTGGTGTGAGATTAACACTTAGGACCCTAATAACTTTCTTAAACACACTTGTTGATTTTTTAAATGTAAAATATCCCTTTCCATTGGCAAATAGATACATAGAGCATGTACTCTGGTTTATTTTTAACCAAATGGTACATTTTACCTGCACATTCCATTGAGATAATGACAGCAGCCTGGTTTCTGACCCTCTCCATATGCACTTACTCCCAGCTATTTAGAAGGCCTCTCCAGCGCTACAACATGGAACTCAAATGCTCTTCCCTAGTTTATCACTTAGGGAACTGTGGAGAGGTTCAGGCCCCTTAACAGAGAAGTCTTAATCAGCAGCTGCTTCGTTTGTGACTCTTGACTTGTGTCCCTGAATAATGAAAAACGCTTAAGTATTCATTATCTGGTGTAAATATGTGAGAGTGACTGCATGTAGAAATGGATATACTCAGCTGAGGAGAACTGAGGAACTATTCCAAAATTTGTATGTTAGAATCAGAACTGTAATTTGGAAAGATAGAGACTCTTTCCCATAGGCAATGGAATACAAAGAAACTGAGGACTGCAGTGGAAGGAAGTCACTAGTGTATTTATAAGTCCAGTTTTCACCAGTAATGACTTTTTAAAAGTTCAAACGAAACGTGACAAATAGAGTAGCTGCTAAGCCATCGAACTCCAAAGAATTTGTGCTACTAAGGTAGTGAGCAGTTTCTTCCTTGACTGGGAAGTCCAGCCCAAAGGATATATTGACTTCCTGCACATTTACATAGAGTTTGGGGAAAATATTTCAAGATCTCTCCTCATTTATGTCTTCAAGATCTCTCCTCATTTATGTCAAAAAAGAGAAAAATATAAAGTCCTGTCAGTGCACAGAGTAAGATTTTCTGCACTAACTAGAGGTATATTTCAGATCAGATGCTACAGAATTACATTCATATATTAACATCATTCTCTCTCTGGACACAAAGGTCCATGAACCTTTTTGATTCCACAACAGGAGGCTGATCTTGATCCATATCATTGCTTTATTTCCAAGCTTTTTGGTGACTGGAAGGATGAGTCTTATCACAGGAGACAGATTAGCTGAGCCTGGTTTGTTGAGCCTGACAAAACAACATTCAGAAGGGCACAGATCACTGGAAAACCAGGTGAGGAGAAGCAAGCAGTAGTGTGTGACCAACAAGGAAGTTAAGACTAAAAGCTAAAACCCAGCATAAAGATAACAAACAGCTGTGAACTGGCCATTTATCCTGGAAAGAGAGAAAAAGCTGAAAACTTCTGTAAAGGTGCAGCAAGCAGCACAGTTTTGTATGGAGAAGCAGAAGTGGAGACAAAACACTGATGGGTCAGTGGTAGCACTGCACCAGTGTCACCAGTTTTGAGGTCAGCTTGCATGGAAGAGGCAACACATAGCACTGCCAGGTGTGTCTGACTGCCACAACAGGAGGGACACATGCAGTGGCCCTTGGCCTTATGTTTTAGGAGGCACTGGTGGCCAAGTGGAAAGAATGGTGAAGAGCTGTTCTAGAGAGCTGTTCTAGCAACTGCAGAGTTGAGGAGATTGATTTCCAGCACTTTGGCCTGGCAATACTTAATTTGTTTATACAGGCACAGCCCCTCTTATCTCTTTGCCCATGTCCCCTTTAAATTTTGAGAACTGAATCTGGGACCTTTTTTTCACAGGGGCATTGAACATGCAAAACAATAACCTCGTATTTCACACACTTTGTCCCAGCTCACAGGGCAGTAATTGAAAAGAGAGAGAAAGCAACAGCTCTTCATGCTGCAGGAGTTACATCTGTGTTTGACTAATTAGTGACACATAAAAACCCGTAAGAGCCTTGGCAACACAAAAGCTGCTTTAATTCTGGCCAGATGCCATGAAAACATCCCGATCTCACATTCCATTTGCGACTGCAGAGTTGGGAAGCAATGCATCAGTGTAATGATGCACTTTGAGGAAGAGGGGTGAGTAAATTGCTCTGAATGGACAGGCAGATATGTCTTGAAGAGTTTTGCTTACAACCAGAAGGAGAAATGTTAATTTCTTGCTTCATGGGACCCAGAACTAGTCCTATTTTAATCCAATGGACTGGGCAGGTGTTCAGGCAAGAGCCCAAAGTGCAGAGGAGGTAGAAGGGCTTCATTGTTGAGGAAACTGTAGCATTGGGAAGACTCGGGGTCTCAGATCCTTTTATTCTTTATTTTGGTTGCTTTGCTTTTAGGTAAAATGTGTTTACCCAGCACTTTTCATTTGGATAGTGACTGATCTTATGTGGAACTAAAGAAGAAAACCATAATCACAGCAGAAACTGGCAGTTGTGAGTTAATATTTCTTTTACATGTATCGATTACAATGTCAAAGATTCAAAAACAATTCACTTAAATGTCACTCTAGAAAAGGAATGTCTGTCAGTGTAATGGAATATTGCCAAACTAGAGGAAAATAAAACACCTGACTCCCACTGTTCCTGAATGCATGGATGCATACGGTGCCAATAAGAGAATATTGCCTTGACATCAACAACAAATATAAGGATGAAAAATGAATTAGCAATATTTCCTATTTTGACAATATTTTTATTAAAGCATATGATGAATTCAGAAATTATCTAAAATTCTCATTACAAAACTTTCTGACTGATTTCACAACTTTCCCAACTCTTTTCTTGCATCTTCTTTTCCCTGCTGCAGATCTACAAGATTGCTGTCCTTCTGTTAGCCCAACATCTTGCACATTTCCTTCCTTACATGGGATACAGAGTTACCATTATCTCTGCAGGGATTTAGTGGCAATGCCTTCTTCCTCATTGCTCCAGCAAGTATTAAACCATCATTTGCATCTTCTGGAGTTGTAGGTGTGTTCTGGACCCTGCTGCGAAGGTACTGCAGAGTCTGAAGGACTGTCCTTGTTTTTTGTCCCCCTTCCCCTCCTTGTAATCAGTAACCAAATAGGTAAATCTGTCAAAGTCCTAAACCCAGGGGAGAGCAATATACTTCTTGCTGATGTTACAGGAATCAGAATAATTTTGCTTTTTGGCTGCTCACATAAGGGACTATTGATGTTCTGGATATCCAATGGTTGGTTCCATTCCCATGGAATCAACAAACGTTCCATGTATCTATTCCAGACACTGTCTTCAGGGCTTTAATCATTTGAGACGGCTGATACTGAGGCAAAAGTCAGAAGCAGCCCTATTTACTAAAGTTATTTACTAAATAACTTTCTACATTTTCAAGTCTGGATTTAGTGCAGGTTGGATGTTATGTGTTTTGTTTGGTCCTTGTTTTCCATCCACTGGCTTCATGCATCTGTGACTGACCTATGGGCATGAATTAATCAGTGGGTTTTTTAGTGAACTGCTGTACCTTCTTCACCTTTTCTCATGGAGCAAATCACCATTCCTAGCCCTGAAATGTAACAGTGTTCTGAAATTATAATTCCCAATGTAGGAGGGAAGAAGTCTGAGCTCTCACTGAGCAAATCTATGTTGACATAGTTTCTTCATGTATTCCTCTCTCTTTGCCTTTTTATTCTGCAACCTCATGGACATCTGTGACCCTTTGTCTGCAGAATTTAGCCCAGAGAGAGAGACAGAGTCAATAAAGAGGATTTCCCGGAGATCATGACTCATAGGATTATAGAATCACAGGATGCTTTATGTTGGAAAGGACCTTAAAGTTCATCTAAATTCCTGACAAGGACAAGGACAAGGACATCTTCCACTAGACCAGGTTGCTCAGAGCCCTCTCCTACCTGACCTTGAACACTTCTAGGGATGAGGCAGAAACAACTTCTCTGAGCAACCTATTTCACCACCATCACAGTAAAGAATATCTTCCTAATATGTAACATAAATCTACTCTCCTTCAGTTTCAAGACAGTGCCTTGTCCCATCACTCCATGACCTTGTAAAAAGTCCCTCTCCAGCATTCCTGTAAGTCTGCTTTAGGTACTGCACAATTTGCAGCAAGAAGAAATAGCATTTAGGAATAAGGACAATGGCTTATTGTCCTTTTTGCATAATAAACCATTATTCTAGTTCATGAATAATATTGCATGTGGACCACACCGAGCTGCTACAATTTCGCTCAAGAATGTAAACAGCTGTGGCTGGGAAAGCCTTTGACTTTGGGTGTCCTACTGAGCATACCTGGGTCACCATTTTCCTGGAATTCACCATAAATGGAGGTGCAAGTTTATACAGTGCAACCAGTGGCTACAGGCTTAGGGTCAAGTCTTTAGAGCTGTCTAAACCAGAGTGGGGTCTAGGATTTTTCCTAAAAGATGACAGAATTCTTCACTTCAGAGAAAAGTCTGGTTTGGATATCAACAGAACAAACTTTTTCAATATGTCAGTAATATGAAAAACTAACATCAAACCCCAAATCAAAATAGTTCAGAACAATGGGTTTTTGCTAGAGAAAGCAGTGTGTTCAAAACAATATAACTGCACTCTTAGGCATATTTAGGTGTTGAAATTCAACTTCATAACATATAGATTTTTTATTTTGATTTTAACAGTGAATTGTTTCATTAAGAAAATGTGAGAATGAAATAATTAATCTTGGAGGGTTTTTTTGTCTGAAAAGCAAAAGAATGCAGTCAAGACAAACTTGCCAGCCCTCATTTCCGTATCTAAATAAAAAATGGTCCAGGGCTTGCAGCCTAACTCCAACCTGGATAAAGCTTTGTTGATAATAGAAAGGTTTTTTCATTCCCAGAAGGCTTTGTGGCCTTGGGCACTGATGGATGGTGAGAAGGAAGTAATTGCTGGGTTGGTGTTCTCTCTCAGCCCAGGCCCATATTCTTGCCACATAGAAATGGTGCTCCTGGGGCTTGGATCCATTTCGGCTGAACTCCAGAGGACACTTTGTTGCTCTCCACCACCTCATGTTAGAGAATCATGGAATATTCTGAGTTTGAAGGGATCCACAAGGATCATCGAGTCCAACTCTTAAGTGAATGGCCCATACAGGGGTCACACTCATATCCGTGATGTTCTTAGCACCAGCTGAGCTCCTCTCAGGGTCCTTTGCCTTCAGGGCACTTCTGACAGCTCTGACAGACAAAATGCTTATTGACACCTAGTTTGGACTTCACAAGAGGTTTTTTAGCTCTAGAGACAAAAATACAGACAAAAATGGGTTGAAACAGGTGGAACAGACTCTTATACAAGTCTGCTGGGGGAAGGATGCAGTTTGCTGCATGGAGTCTTTCTCTGGTGCCCTTGGTGCCATCATCTAGAAAGGCTTCCATGGCTTCCTCAGAGGTGGTTACAGGAAGACCTCTGGTATTTCTGTGCTCTTTAAACCTTTAAACATGGCAAAGGTGCTGTGGTGCTGACATATCCATCCTCCAGGGAATTCCCCAAGGGATTGAAGCTGGGCCAAGAAAGTGAGTCAGAACTGCAGCAGTCAAGGCTGCTTCTGCCTCCTGCCAGCCAGCGAGGAGAGGCTTAATAGGCATGGGGAAGCATTAGGGATCTTTCAGGCTCCCTCACTGCAGGGGAGGTGACAGCTATGGAAACAGCCTGTTTTTAGCAGTAGGAAGGAGAATACTGATTTGAAATTCTTGCTATGGGGAAGTCAAGCAGGCAAGTTCTGTGTATGTTTATTGAATTTCCAAGAAATGAGGGAAATAGTTTAAATGTTGAAAATCTTGGTTTGGCTAAAATGACAATATGGATTTTCTTTTTTTCTTTTTTTTTTTAGAAACAGTGGGCTATGTCAAAATTAAGATGAAAAAAATATCGAAGGACACTAATAATGTAAAATAAAATTAGCATGTTTTAGTCTGATGCAAAATGCATTTTTTCTTCTTTTTTTTGATTGAAAAGAATAATTGTCTTTGGAATAAATCAGTAGTCTCATTTTTGTGGGCTGACCACTGAAATTAAATGTTACACGGTCTCCCATAAGAATCATGGGGTTGTTCCTACTCTGGAAATGCAATAAATTATGTCTCTACAGATATTTTTTTTTTTTGCTTGAGCTCTATAGAATTATTATTATTATTCCTCAGGACCTAAGACCATGGCCTAGCTCTCAGCCTGATGAAAGGAATGAAATAGATGGGGATTGAACTACACCATGATACCAGTAAAGATCAGTTACGGACTCTCTGTCCCCTTCTTTCACAGGTCTTCCTAATCTGGATACTGTTCCATTGCACCATCCCACTGGTTGATCCTGCATGTCGCTTACGAGTCAAAAATATATTTAATTTACAGCTTTTTGTGAGGAAAATGAGGCCAGAAATTGTTAGAGATGAGTAAAAATTGTGACCTGCAAGGCATTTATTTTAACCAATGCCTAGATATCTGAGGTCAGTCATTAGAGACAGCTATTACATTTTTCAGTGTGGTTATCTAACCCACCATCACAAGGGAAATGGAAAGACACTTGATGACCAAAGAGCCATCGGCCTAATTATACTGTGATGAATTCCTTTCAAATATGTAGAGCATTTAATGCATTCTTAAATGAAGCCATCCATAATTAGAAACCTTCCATAGCACACACAGGAATCTGAGTCCAAGAGAAGCTGATTAATTGTTAATGAGGCTCCTTCACTCACTAGACAGATTGGAAGAGAGGAGGAAGCAGAGCTAGAGGCGGAAGCTGGAGTTGCTGTGCAGATCATGGAATCTCAGAATATTCTGAGTTGATGCAATGAAACTTTGCTGCTTGCCAGACCAAACTTCTGTCAGGTGGTTTCTTGCTGTCCAAGCCCTGTGGCAGAGCCAGTTTTGGCCATCAGGGAAGTGATTTCTGCTTTTCCCATAATTTCAGATGACAACAGATGAAACAAAAATTGCCCCAAATTGACTGGTATTTCTAGAAATTGTTGAATAAGGTTTTTATCACCACACTGCTAAATTCATGCTCAGCTGGACAAAACCAGGAACTATTTTTAAAATGTTCACAGGTTATTTCGAGTTGGAAGGGACCCACAAGGATCATCTAGTCCAACTCCCAAACAAGTGCCCACCCAGGGATAAAACCTCATACATATCATCAATTTACACTGTAAATGTGATGTTTTCTGCAAATATCCAACTTGTTCATAAATGGATTTGATGACTCTGACATCTGAACAGGCATCAGAACAAACAACAAAGCTTGTCTCAAAGGGAAAAAGTGAGAACTATAGGTGGATATATATGAGAACTGCATGTAAAGGGGAGTGTCCTCTTTTCAGAGTAGGAAGCTGGGAGTGAGCCTATGGATGTTTGAGTTACTGCACCATTTTAGTTACTGCATATTTTGCCTTCTTCCCAACAATTTTTCCTTTTATTTTTCTCAAAAGAAATAAAATTTTAATGCCTCCGCTCCTTCTGTCATCCAAGAGTCAAAATCCTCTTTATTATTGTGCATTGTTTTATATGTTTTTACAATCTCTGCTTAGTTTTGTGGCTGTCATGACACAGTATTCACAGGAAATGAATCCCAGACGTTGGAAAATTAAGAAATGTCTACTAAATATATATATATATTTTCTTGTTCTATAAGTATTACCAGTTCTAGGGTGGAAAGCTGAACATCTCCCAAAGCAAACAATGCTTTGTGCCCTGTTTTCATTTCTGGAGTGTTTTTTTGCTGCAGAGAATATATGTTTGAGGCAAAACATTTGAGAAGAGTAGCTGAAATGAGTCCTTATATCTTGAGTATTATTAGAAAATAAACTTGAAAGGGGGAACAGGCTTTAAAATCCATACCCTAATATGGTGTTTACGTTCATCTCTTTGAGTTCTGAGTAATTCTAAATGAATGAAAGTCAGAGAAATAGAGTTTAGTACAAAACTGAAGTATATACTTGAACTTTCACTTCTGGGAAAGATTCTTAGTACGTAATTTTGCATTTTTAATTATTTTATTAAATGAATGAAAACTGCACATTAGAATAATCCTTTGAAGATCATTAAAGAGAAGTATTTATTGTTCCCAAGTTATCCAATACATTGCAGCCTACTGAAATTCATGGCATGTCTGTTCAGACCACATAAATAATACTGTGTAAAGCTATTCTAACCCAAGGAGATGCTTCCTGCAATTTCATCCTGAGTAGCTGTGGTTGAAACTGGAGACCCATATTTATTTATTTCATATTCTTTATTTATTTATCTTTTGAAATTGCTCCTGGAGGATAACAGACCTGTCACAGTGGTGCAGCATTAACTGCAGGCACCATGCAGTGATGTCACGGCTGTGTCACAACAGTCAGAACATTGATGATAGCTGTGTCTGAGGGACCTGGTGGTGCTCTGGGTGTCCCAGAATGGCTTTAAACAGGGCTGTCCCAGAGGAGACTGGCAGAAGAATAAGCAGGTAAGCAAAAGCTGAGAGGAGATGGCAGGGGAGGGATGTGCAGGGGTTGCTCATGGAGAGGGATGGTGACCAGGCTGGACCAGGAGTTTCCTGTCCATCAGAGAGACATGGGTTGGACAGCCTTGATGTGAGTCTGGGTGAGCCTCAGGCAGGGAGGCAGAGCTCCCCCATGGACAGGTGATGGTGCTCCTGTCTTTGAGAGCAGCATCCCCAGACAGGGATATCACCAGATCATGGCATGTCCCTGTTCTCCCCTTCCTTAGCACTCATCTGGAGAGCATCTCGGCTTTCTACAGAGACATTGACCCAAAGCTAAGGATGCCCATAAATCCCTAACCTGTATAGTGTTGTGGTGCTACAGGCAGCTGGAAGGTCTTCATGGCCTTGGCAGCTTCACACCACCCACTGTCTCTCTGTGCAGCTTATCTCAAAGTCTGAGATTCATATATTTTCCTGGTGAAAGAGCAGGCAGTCATGTTGTGTGAGGAGTGGCTCAGGAGTCTGGGATTTCTGATCCGAAGAAAAGGAGGCTGAGGGATTGTTCTCTACAGGCTCCTGAGGAGGGGAATTAGAGAGAGAGGTGCTGAGCTGTTATCCCTGGGATCCTGTTACAGGATTAGTTTGAAGAAACTTAACCCACATCCAAAGAGGTTCAGGCAAGGCATTAGGAGCCATTTCTTTACCAAGAAGGTGCTCCAACAGCGGAACGGGCTTCCTAGAGACGTGGTTGATGCCCATAAAATGCTTTAACTTTTAGTCAGGTCTGATGATAGTTGTAGGACCCTTCCAGCTGAACTGTTTTTACTGTATTTCTCTTCTAAATACAGTAATCCCTCGATATTTCGCAGCTCACTATTCATGGCTTTAATACATTGTAGTTATTTTCCCATGGCTTTACCATGTTTACTGCATTTACTGTATTTATCTTATTTACCGTTACTTCACAGATGTCACTTATTGCAGCATCTTCCTGGAACCAACCTTCTGTGAAATTCGATTGATTACTGTGTACTGGAAAACCTAGAACCTTGTCTCTTAGGCTCCAAAATAAAAAGAAATTAAATGAAATTTTACTGGGTGTAAGCATGTGTATAGGGGTCAACCTTTCTCAAATATATAAAATCTTTGATTCAGACAAAGGTAAAGCTCTAAGCATGTCCAGAACATGACTTGCTAAACTTGCAAAAGCTGGTCCACCTGGTTTTCTTTGCTTCTATTCTGCCCTCTGTAATATCGGTTGTGGTTGTTCTTTGGAAGCATGCTTTATATTTTAAAAATTTCAACTAAAATAAAGAGGTTCTAATAAATAGGCTTTTATGCTTAAAAGGCCTTTCTGCTTTCATATTTCTGTAGCATCAAGCCTGGCAGTTTAAGATCATCTCTGTTCAAGGCTTGAGGTAGTATTGAAATGAGCATATCCACAGTACTTTTCACTGGGTATTTATGTTATGTATCACCTTAAATTCTTACAGAAGTGGTATAAATGATGACTTCTGACAAAACACTTAGATTGCCCTTTGTTATGTATATGTAATCAAAGTACCACTGAAAGCTCAGTGTTTGGAGACCATTATAGTTATTTTAGTCTTATCAGAAACATGCAAAAAAGGCACGCAATAGATGAGGAATTCACTATAAAAGGAATGAAACTCCAGTTCTAAAGTGCACACCCCCATTAACAGCTGGCGTGTTGTAGTGATATTGTAGCTGTTTGTTGGCTGACACTGAGCTGCACTTTATATTGCACCAATTACACCTTGAGAGGTTCCCGATCATTTTACAGCATTAGCAAGATCAAATCCCCTGGAAAGACAGTAGCCAATTACATAAACACAAGGCCTGCTAGATGCACTCCAGCAAAGCTAAAGCTGCAATCCATCTTTACCCGTGGAGGCTTTATAGCACACGCTTGCATTCTTAGCCTGGTTCCTGTGGATCTGGAGGGCTCCTTCCCTGCACAGCTATGCCAACAGCCCAATTAAGAGCAGGATTTAATAAGAGAGAAACTTTATGAATCTGAACTTATTTAAAATTATACTCCTTTGATTTTTCAACTTCCTTTTTTGGGCGAGTAGAAGAATCATTTGGAAGCTTTTCCAACAGCAGGAAACATAATTCTCCAAATTATTTTTTATCTATTGATAAAAATACTTCTCATAAAATCCAGCAATGAGCTTCTTTTGGAAGTGTAGCTTGAAGCAATGAATCACCGCCTTTTTAAAGACATAAGTAGGATCCAGAGTAGATGTTCTTAGCATTAAAATACTTATTGCAGTCATAAGGAATGTCAGAATAAGTGCTCAAATTGGGAGAAAATATGCTTTGAGCTTTAGGGATTTTGTACATGCAAAAAAACCAAAGATAGCGAATTATTTTGTGTAACTGCCTCTGATACTTGACTTTAGGGAACAAGAGGACTAAAGCAATCCCTAGGGTGACTTTCCCACCTCCCTGAGGCATACATTTGCTGTAATGTTCTTGTTCCTTGCTGTTAGCAGATATTTTTTAAAAGAGGGGAGATTTCCACAATTAAATAACTCTTCTACTATTACTTTTGAGACATTCAGCTTCCAAGAAACTTAACCCACACAGTCTGGATAGACCCTTAGCTTCACAAAGCCTAAGGCAAGGTGGGCAGCCATGTAGGGAGAGGCATCTGTTTAATTTTTGTTAATGCAGCAGCTTGTTTTTAACATGGGTTTTCCCAGGGTTTTATTTTTTTCCCTCACTAATACATTCTCTGTTCTTCTCATAAAAACAGGAGTTAATTAGTAGGGTTTATCTTACTTTACAGAGCCATCTTCTAATCTGTGGATTCTAAAAGACTCCTTTATCCCAGAAGTTATAGCAACTGAATCTTTATACCACCCTGGGTACCTAATTCTACCCCCTAAAAATGCAAGAGAATTGAGATGGCTGGGAAAGAAAAAGGGACTTGGGGGAAAGGACAATTTAGGGAAGACATATGTGCAGCCAAAAGAAGACGATCAAAGTGTGCAAATTGAAAGGAGTTTAGGAAACAAGTTGAATGACAAAGCATCCCTGGGGAAATAAAGTTTAGGAACCCTTGAAAAAAGAGGAATGCCAATTAAAGTTAGGGAGAAATTAATTGAATGAATGTGTGAGGAAGAGAGAGACATCAAGATTTACTTGAGTACCTGAAGCACAGCCCAGATCAATTACTTGCTGTTGTCAGCATCATCAGTGCAATGTAAGAAGGATTGAATGCATGCTATAAAATGCACCGTTTAACTGAGTTCAAGCTATTAAGTAATTAGAATATAATATGTGAACATGCTGAATATGCTTATTTAAGTGTAAATGTTTATTCAATGATTATTTTTAGTGCAGAAAAATTATCTACCCTGTTTGGTTGTCCTTGATGTTTCACATACTGCTGATCTATTGGATGCCTCTAAGCCAGAATTCAGAGGTAGCTGCTCCTTTATCAGTGGCATCCAGGGACTCATCTTGAAAGGTGCAAACTAACCTGCAGAGGAGACAAATGCAAGGTGGATAATAAATATATTTTTTGCTCCTCTGCTACTGACTCATCACCCTCACTGTAAATAATTTCTTCCTAATATCCAATCTAAATCTACTCTTTTTCAGTTTAAAGTCATTTCCACTTGTTCTATCGCTACATGCCCTTGTAAAAAAATCCCTTATCAATCAACTAATTGTGGGAAAGATTAGCTACAGTAGCAAATGTTTCGTTAGTAAATGGGTAAATAGTTCATTCAAATGAGAAAAAAATGAAACTTATGCTGTTTGTTGGTGACACTCAGCAGAGGCAGCTGTCCTTGGTCTGCCGCTGGCAAATTGCGTTGCTTCAGGTTGATCATTTCACCTTGTTGCATAAAATCATGGTGAAGCACTTCTCATATACAGATATCAAAGAAACAGCCACTGTAAATTTCCAAACAAACAACACAATTTTTCTCCCTATTACAGTTCCTAAACAATCATGAAAGGTGAAGCATAGTTTGTCTGCAGGGTCTTTATTATAGCACGATTATTGAGTACCTGGCAAAATTAGGCAGAATTAGGCTCTTGATATGGTTAGTCCTAATGATTTTGATAATATCTACACTTTTAAATCAGAGTTTGCCAGCATCCAATCATCCTAGAAGGGAGGCAAAGAAAATGCTCACATGCCTAACAAAAAAAATGTTGCGGACACAGAATCACACAGAATCACAGAATATTATGAGTTGGAAGGGACCCACAAGGATCATCTAGTCCAACTCACCATCTAACACCCGTACATACCCACATTGTTCAGTAATACAATGAAATAAATCTGGGTGCAGGTTTTGAGGGGGTGGTGGGGTGTCTGTGCCATATTTGAGACCATATAATGAGGTCCCGGATTTAGTTCTAAGACCTTTATTTAAATGTCTCTGTGTTCTTAGTCTTTTTTAACCACAAGCTATTCACAAAGTTTCGAATTCTGAAANTCTTAAGCTAGAATGTTTTTTTGCAGGCATTTACATTTCCTGTAAATTCCTAGTTTTCCTATAATTGTACGAATTCCCCAAGGGCAGTTTGGATGCGTTGCCCTGTTCTGGAGGCTGAAGGAGTGTAACAGTTTGCATGTGGGCAGACTTTGTCACTTGGTCTCAGGGCTACAGAACAGGTTAACAGAGATGTAACCTNCCACATTGTTCAGTAATACAATGAAATAAATCTGGGTGCAGGTTTTGAGGGGGTGGTGGGGTGTCTGTGCCATATTTGAGACCATATAATGAGGTCCCGGATTTAGTTCTAAGACCTTTATTTAAATGTCTCTGTGTTCTTAGTCTTTTTTAACCACAAGCTATTCACAAAGTTTCGAATTCTGAAAAGTAGATGTCAACAACACCTCCTGTTTCACGTGGTCTTTAAAGTCTCTTAATCTCTCTTTCAAAAGAAGTGATCTGTACTTGGTTGAAAGTTGGTAGCAAAAAGCAGCAATTGAATGTGAAAATATTATTTCATAGATCATAATATCATAACATAAAGCCATGTCAAGATGTCACCACAATCCAAGCTGGATGCTCTAAGAAATAAGAGGAACACTGGGTGGTACAGAGCAAGCCTCAGACAGGAAAGTGGGTACTGAATTTCCTACTCTGTNCAGAGATGTAACCTCCAAGTCTTTTTCTCCCATGAGTAATTTGAATATAATAGCACTTAATTGGAGGGCTCAGATCCCATCATTGCTGCTGAATGCACGGGTACCACCAGGGGACAAGTCCCTGTGTGTGGCTATGCAGAACACATACTGAAAAGCGAGTAACTCACTTTAGGGAATGAATAACTAAAAATCCATTGATCTGTCTTTGTATCAATAAAAAATTGGGGTTTTGGGGGTTATTTTTGTTTGTTTGTTTTAAATCGGCATTTTCAGAANTTACATCTCTTCTAGAAAATTGACCACTGACAGTGAGTATCCCTGGACACTGGAACTTGATCCTCTCTACTATTAAATTTTCAGCAAAGTGCTTGACGTGGTTTTGTCTATAAAATTTTGTCTATCATGGTTTTGTCTATCAAATGTAATCTGTCAGACAATTCCCAAACACTGTCTGGAAGTTAGCAAAGGCGAAGGAACATTCCTAGAATAATTTCCATNTCTTATTAAACACTTAATAAAGTGCAGCCGGAATCAAGCAACTGCAATCCAAAAAGCAAATAAACAAAGAGTGTGTGGCCCTTTAAAATATTTTTAGCATTTCCTGTTACATTAGGTTTGTGTGGGAATACTTAAACACATTTGGAAAGATATAGAGCTTTATTAGCAGATCAAGTCTGCCTTTTCCACTCTCTTCCTCCATAGTGCTACTAGGAAAACACTGGTCACTGAGAGGGGATGACTGGAGGAATCTCAGCTTTTATATAAAATCCAGCACAAAAATCTATGTAAAAATTCAGTGGTGCGTTGGGTTTAATGATTTTTTTTTCCTGTGTAAATGTAATTACATCTTCAAGGAAGAGATATTTTGAGCTAGGAACTGACATTTTCTTATATAGTCACCAGTTTTCTGCATATATATCTTAGAATATTTCTGATACAGATGTTTGTGTCCGGTGAAAAAGTCTAGCTGATGCAGTGGGTGATGATGCTGGGAGTGGTGGAAGATAATGATTGTTTCAAGCACCACTGAAAGGATGGGTTTCTTACTTTAGAGTAGGAGTTCACCAGCAAACCTTGTACTTCAGCACACAGCTGAGCAAATACTTCACTCCAGAGAGCACTGCACACACCATAAATATATATGCCACTATAAGACATCTGCCACATTCCCCAATAAAATAATGTGAAAGAAGCTTAGAAGTGAGATCCATATGAAACTGTTTAACATTTAATCCTGCAGTGTCTTTGAGCTGGAGAACCCATCCTGCCCTTTACAGGGCCTCATATGATGAGTGGATCCAATTCGGGTGGTTCATCTACAGCTTGGGTTGGAAGTATCTACTTTGCCTCTTAGGTTTCCATATTTGGTGTCAGTGTTTTCAGCACTGCTATCAGTCTGTTAGCTTTTGGACAGAAATGCTCTAATTATAAGAAGTGTATGGAGTGAAGTGTAGAAGTCAACTGTGGCACTCACATTATATAAATCCCACTGCATAGAGAGAAAACTTTAGGTAAAAAACAGATGGAAAAGAGTCAGATAAAAAATTATGTTTGCTGTTTCTCTGTAAATACTATTTCTTAATAAAAGACACTCTGGAGTGTTTCCACAGGGAAAATTCTTTGGCAGTAGAGGATGACAAGAGACCGATTATGTGCTTTACAGTGCTAAGAAAATGATCTCTTCCCTCTCCATTTTGATTAAAAATATAGACTTCTCTTTGCTTCTGCTTTTGTAAACACATATATAGGGTACACTTTATAAAAACTGTATACAACCAGATGGACTTTCCCAAAGATCATTATTTCCTTCTGAAATTTCTTACAAACTATCTAGAGACTGTTGTTTCTCTCTGCTAGAGTTTGCCTCAGCCATAAATAAATCCTGCAGCTGCCACCCTGAGGGGGTAGGTCCTCGCTTTTGATCTTGAACAGGGAATGACTTTTTTGTCATTTAGTTCTCCATTTTAGGACTCAAAGACCAAGACTCCATTACCTTGTACCATTTGATTTTATTTAAATCTGTGGGAATTGAATGTGAAGTGCAGCTTCTTGCCAGTCAGCGCTGGATGGAATGGATGCAATGAAACCTAATTGGAAAATAGGAATTAAGGGAGCTGTGTGAGACCTTGTCACAGACTGCAGAAAGAATTACAAAACCCATACCCTTTTCTTTTTAAATATGACAAAAATGTCAGCAGATCACTGCAATTCTATTGCATCATGTCTGAAAGGAAAATCCAGTCCCAATTGCTTTCAGTCACATTGAAAACAAGGCTGGGTTTTTTTCCAGAAAAAATAGGATTGAAGATTTTAAAAGAGAAATATCAGAGGGAGCAGTAAACAAAGATACTTTGAAAAATTAACTTTCTGACCTCTAAATTGCTTCAGCTTGGTGAAGTTTTTCCATAGTAAAACTGAGAAAACTTGGAAAAGATAAGCACTCCTTTATGGTGCACATGGATGAAAAGTAGTGCCCAGGACACACAGACCTGGGGCAGTGTTGATGATCAGGCAATGATTTGTCCCAGGTGACAAGTAAAATGATGCATTTTAGCACAATTTAATATGTAATGCTACCTTGTTCATAGAGGCTCAAGACTGTGCTGTGGGAGGTATTATGAAGTGGTGTAGGAAACTGGGGTTCACATACAAGATACATCCAAAGAACAGTGGTTGAAAGAGGTTAAGGTTGGATATCAAACTGCACAGTTACTGCTCCAACATCATAGTTTTTCATTAGGCAAAGAAAGGAGGAGAGAAGCTGGAAATGATGGACATCAGTCATCTTCAAGGTGAGGATGACCAGAAGGTGCCTCTTGGTGGAAAACATGGATATGTGCAGAGACTGAGTGAAAAGGAAAGGAACTGGGTTTTGGAGAAGGAAATCAGTTATAAGATCCTTGTCCTTGACAGTCACTGCTGGTCTGAAGGACATGGTGGAGTGGATCCTGTGTGTTAGTTAGCAAGGAGACAGACTGATAAAATTCTCTTCAAGGAGAAATTGGGCTCTGTGAACTTAATCTCCTTCTCTTTTTAATTCTTTCAATGTGTCTGAGAGCTGCTTCTGTTTGTTTGCTTTTTATTTTTATGATGTGCCAGGATTCAAAGCTTAAATGTATCGTATAGAAAAGTTTTAACCTGATCCCAAAGGAAATACCAGACAGCAACTGCTCTTGGGCTTGTGTATATCAGCAAGCAGGAAAACAGGGCTCAAATGGATTTTTTAACAGCAAGAGAATCCCTTTAGACAGTTTAGAAACTTTCACCCAAAGTAATTGCACACCATTCTAACATAGTGAAGTATTTGTTTTAAATCAGAACATCTTTCTCTATTGCTCTTTTGCTGCAAACCCACCCACAAGTACTTTATTACCTATGCATTTTGTTCTGACTGTTTAACATCTAGCAAACTGGTGATTTAAAATTACAGGAGCCCATTTTGGACTAGACTTTTCAGTCAAGAAATCTGTGAAATAATTCAAGTAGAATTAGGAAAGACACGCTGTTCCAGAATGGAAAGACCTTTAAGATACTGGGATCTTATGATGAACAGAATTATAAATGTAGGCTAAATATGGGATATGGAAATGAAGAATTTTTCTGAGTCTTCTAAAGAGAAGAATAGTTTTTAAAATTTTAAAGGTTTTTTAAATGGTTTAAATTCAATGAGACTTGTTTAATTTTGCTGTTTCTGGAAGCTTCTGCTTAGTGTTCTTGTACCTCCTTTTCTCTGACCCAATCTTATCCCATATCAACAAACCATTCATAATTGACTTTTATCTCTAATGACTTCAGTTTGCTACATTGATATCCAAGTCTATTATTCTCAAAACTGTTGCTTACTTAAACTGTACATACTACTGCTGGTATTACTGACAGGTTCCTTAGACACTGTAACCTTGCAAGACTCTATTCTCCAGAAGGTTCTCTTCAATTATCTGTGAAGTTTGGTCACTTTTCATGTCTTTCCCTTGGATGGTAAATGGAAGGTATGTGATATGGAAACCCAGCCATTCCTCTTGGTGCTGCCAGCTTTGCACATTGCTTTTGTCTCATCCAGAAATTTCCGATGTTACCTCCAGCAGTTTCCCATGTCCTATCCAGACAACTTATCCTCAGCCTGGAGCTTAGAGGGTGATCCAGACATTTCCTCAGAGCTCTTAAAAGGACCAGTAGCTGTAGAAAAGCTGTGAGAAGACTGAGCAGTACCAGTCTGACATTTCCATGATTAATGCCTTTCTCCTTTCTTGCCAAGTCTGTCATTGGGGGGCAGAGAAGGCATCTATTTGCTCCTGACAGTCAAGGTCTGACCTTGTCCTTCATTATCTTGAAAGCCCCAGGTTGGTATTAGTGTGTTTGACTTAGTTAATAACATGTAGATCAAATAAACTGAAGGACATGATTTCTTTCTTTTTTGGATTTCTTAGTTTCTGTAAGTGCAACTGAAACCTCTTGGGTTTATCTGAGCTCCCGTGCACTATGTGAAGGAATTAAGTGTAGGGTTCGAGACAACAGTAATGGAAACACCTTGCCAAAACATCCCACACAGGGTTGGAGGGAAGACCTTGAACACTCTCTTTCCACTGCACGGAGAACTCAGAAGAGCAAATGCAAATAGTTGTGGTTTTCACCTCTTGGAGAGCACCCATCTGTGGGTGAAAGTGAGGGAATACCAGAGATCCTGTTCACCATCACAAACACCTGTGCATGGCTGGTTTTACAGTATGTTTAATTCCTGCTCTTCAAATTAAACTGGATTTAATTTAGTTTTAAAATGAACTAGTTTAAATGAAAACATTAATTTCATCATTAAAACAATCTCTCCACTATTGTCCCTCCCTTGCTGCAGCTCATGGAAGTTGTAGAATTGTAGCTTATAAGAGATGCCTGTTGTACTCGGAATTCCTTCTCTAATTTTTTCTCGCTGAATTCTCTTATTGAATTCTGTAACTCTTCATTTCATAGAGAGAAATTCCTCAGCTTCTTTTCATCCAGAGTTGTTGCTCATTAAGAACAGGCACAAACACAAACTTTTAGGATATAGATTTTTGGCTGCATGCTGGTAGGAAAGGAAGAGAAAATGTATCTGTAAAGGCAAGAGAAAATGAGGACCAGCTCTTCAAATCTGCCAGGGATTCCAAGAGCCTTTTTTTCTGCTCCCATCATGGAGAGAGCAAAGAAAGGAATAAACAATTTACAGGCATAGTAAAGCAGAGCATTAGTTAGACATGGATAGTTACTAAACTGGCTATTATAATTTTTTTAATGAAAACTCAAAATATTTTCTTCTGCCTAACATAGTAGAAAAATCACATGCAAGTGGGGATACTGCCAAAAAGTTTATTGCATATTAACAAATGGTATTTTTGGATCACTATGCAACTGGGCAAAACTCAATTCTTCAATACAGCAGCTCACTAAACAAGCTTTTGGTTTTTTAAAAATATTTTGATGGCAATAAACTACCTGATGCTGGCTGCCAGTTCTGCTGGGGATCAAATCGATGGTTAAATTATTAAGCAGTAGTGATAGACAGTCTTTCAGGGGTAATTATTTTAACAGTAATAAAAATGAGTGTATAAAGGGTAAAGTGTACATGCTGACACCTTTTGTAATGGCAGCTGCTGCTTTTGGGAGCTCTCTCAGCAGCCATACACTGTTGTACCAGCGCAATTGCTAAAATAATAGCACTCTAACTTCCACGGAGGACAATAAGAAAACCTGGATGAAATTAATCTGGATGTTCTAGTCTATGTTCACATGGCGAATTCCCCCTCCAGGAAAATACTGTTACTCTTGGGGAATCTCATAATGATCCTTTAAAGAATCTAAGTCCTTTATCCTTGAAAGAGCCCAAGTGGAACTGGAGATTGAGCCTGGGAGATATCCATGAATACCAGAGCAGCGAGCTGTTGTAACATAGGAAAGTAGATATTACCATCCTGCTCCGCTTGCCTGTCTAAAGGGTGTGAACAGCTGGGCCTAAATTTTTGTCCAGTGGCCTGTTTGGATGTGTATGTCTCTCCAGTGTATTCCTTGCCACCAGTGGAATATGTCCCAGGACTCTCCCAAGCAATTGCACTTTGAGAAAGAGCCTGCTATCAGTGTTATGTCTTCCCAGAGGAAGAAATTTGTACTATGAATTCCTTATATTTGGGATATTCTAGCTTCTCCCTGTCTGGCAGAAATTTTGATGGGAAGACATGGATTAATTTCCGGGAAGAGCTCTTCCTTTATGTATTTTTTTTTTGGTTTTGTTTTGGTTTGGGGTTTTTTGTGGCAGTAATCAGTATCACCAGTCCTCTGCCAATACATTTTGATGTTAAATCCCTTTGTGACCTCACCCAATTTCTGCCTGTAGACCACAGCTTTTTTTTCTGGGGATGTAATACTTGTGTGACTGGGTCCTTTAGAATGGTTTAGAAGGAACCTGAGGGATGTTTGACAGCAAGAAGCAGGTCAGAGAGGTTTACCCACCGGTCTCTCTGGACTTTGGTTGCTACAAAACCTGTTAAAATTCATTATGCTTTCACTGGGAAGTTGTGGTGACAATTGATTTGCACTTGGAAGGAGTCATGGGATAGTTCAGGCTCCTTTGAACCCACCATAGAGTTATGGGGTTCTTTCTCCTGCAAAGATGACTTTTATTTGTCCCAAAAGAATAGGACCCATCAACTTCACTGAACGCAGTTACTTACCAGAGCTTCCTGGTGGTGTCGGCTAACATGTTTTCTCTCAGCTAAAAGAGTGAAGGTGGCCATTCACCTTGATGAAGCTGACAAGCAATAAGTGGTTAAACTACAGAAAACTCCATTTCTGTCACTCATATGTCAGAAATGATAGATTTACTGGGAACAGACCTCCGAGCACTTTCAAGCTGAGGGCTTGACTGAGCTTGAATGTTGTATGATGTGAGCTAGCCTTGCTAGCATGAACAGGTTTGCAGCTTTATGTGTTTCTGTACCAATGTATTCTGTTCCCTCCTAGGGGTTAGGCTGTGCCTTTGAATATTCTTGTATTAATACCTTATTATGTTTAACTGCAACAAAATTTAATAAGGCACTGACAAAATTCATGCTGGCATTTGGAAAAACAAATCATACTAGGAAGTAGAACAAGTGCAGTAGCTACCTCAGTCATATCTAAAAGGCAAGAAAAAACAAGCCAAAAGAAAATATACCAAGCCCAATTTAAAAAATTCAAGGGTTTTTTTTTTTTTTTTTTTTTTTGGGAGCTCAGAAGAATATAGAAAGAAGAAGATACTACATTTCAACTCTAAAACCGTTCACATATCCATGATTATTTGGTGTTCTGAGTCCCTGATACCAAGAGCAGAGACTAGAAACACTCTGGGATCCTGGGAGAATCCTCCACTCTCATCAACTTTATTTTCACCCTTGCTGTGGGATATAAATCAGAAAGAGACTGCAGTTCACTTTTTCCAAGGCCCTTGGAAAAAGCACAGAGCTGGACGGCAACCACGTCTGCTGGACCAGTGATGGCCAAAGAGCAGAAGGTAACTGTTGAGCACACAAGCTCCTCTTTAAATATGCTCTTTTTTTCCCCTGTTTTTTTGCTGGTTAATTTGGGGACTTCGGCTTTGAAGCTGCATGAGTTAGTCTTTACACATCCCTGCTTCTGTCTTGGGCTGGATCTCATTTAGCACACAGCCAAACTGCTGCTGCAGGACCTGTGGGAATTGCTTTGCATTTTCTTCTTTAGGTTTTTAAAGAATTTTAGCCCACATACTATTGATTTATCTTGTACATTAGGTGGTCCAAGGTGCTGAGAAAGTAGGAGATAAATACGTATTTGCTAAAACATACCTTAAGGGAATCTTGCAAGAAAAAGGGAAGTAAGACCACTTAGGTTATGGTTGTTTTTATCACAGATGGCCCTCAGAGCTAGAACAGGACGAGCTTTATGATTGGTTTCTATAGACTTCAAAACCATGGATGCCTCTTTCTGAACCCCTTCTATAAAGTGATGAGGGAATTCTGTGTTTCACCGCAAAAAATGAAATTATCTTAAACTGCCAGGTGGTGTACATGAAACAGTACTCAGAAGAAGTAAACCTACAACAAGAATTCAATAATGATGTGTTTTGTCTCCTAGTTTCTCCTGTCAGTCTCTCTGTCAGTCCATGCTGTTCTTGCCATGCCTTTCTTCCTCTGCCAGGAGGGGAAAACCTGACCCATTTACACAGGTGTCAGGAAGATATTTCACCCAATGTCAAACCTCAGGTTTTCAGTGACTTCTCTATCCACCCATTGCTCCTGCTGTAACAGCAACACCACCTGTGCTATTCTAAATCATCAGTCCAGACGAAAAAACCTTCATGCAAAACTTGCAGAGTATTTAGTCACTAATGCTGCTTGTGATCTTGTGTATCTTTATGTCATTTTGCTCATTCTGTAAGAGGAAGCATAGAAAATATATGATAGCAATATAACCTTACAAGTATTGGAGAAACAGATGCAGACACAGTTTGTGTTCACAAAATTCCCAGGTTGCACAGATGTTAGCAGGTATGTGAGGTCTCTTTGTATGGATTGATGATATCTGTTCCCTTCTCAGTGACTGGCATGACCCTTAGGGCTTGTCTACTGAGGAAGGTTTCCACTAGGTTTGGGATTACAGCTAAAACTGTGGGCACTCAGTTTTATTTGACATTCATCTGTTACCTTGAAGTGAATAAGTTGTTAAAGGTCCAGATTTCTGGATAATAAAGATTATCCTCACCATCTTGGACAATTGTCTCACTGACAGTCAAGAACTCTAGAAAGATCAAACAAAACTGAGGGAAAGGTAAAGAAGGGGAGCGACTGAGAGAACTGGGATTGTTCAGCCTGGAGAAGAGGAGGCTCAGAGGTGACCTCATTGCTGTTTCCAACTACCTGAAGGGAGGTTGCAGTCAGGTAGGTGTGAATCTCTTCCCTCAGGCTGCCAGCACCAGAACAAGAGGACATGGCCTCAAGCTACACCAGAGGAGGTTTAGACTGGATGTTAGGAAGAGGTTTTTCACAGAGAGACTCATCTCTCAGTGGAATGGTCTGCCCAGGGAGGTGGTGGAGTGGCCATCCCTGGAGGTGTTTAAGAAAAGACTGGATGAGGAACTCAGTGATATGGTCTAGGCAATGGGAAGCTTGGATGGATGGGACAGGATGCCCATGGCTCTGGGTTTGGGGGTGCGATCCCTGTGTGGGAGTTGCTTAGGAGTTGGACTAGATGATCCTTGTGGATCCCTTCCAACTCAGAATAACCTGTGAACCTGTGAACATGGCATAGGAGGATAAATGTGCAATAGTTCACGTGTGGAAAACAATGAAAATCATGTCTGATTGATACTCATAGTCAGTTCACAAGAGACCCCTTGGCACGGATGCTAGCAGGGTTCTGAAATCATTGTCTTTATGTGCAGTGGCAGCTAACAAGCCAACAGGATTGCAGGCATCATCATGAAGGGTAGTGAGGAATAAAATAGAATGCTGTTTTGTTGCTATATAAAATCTCGATGCACCCACACTATGAGGAGTTTGGGTCACAGAATCACAGAATCACAGAATCACAGAGTATTATGAGTTGGAAGGGACCCACAAGGATCATCTAGTCCAACTCACCACCTAACACCCGTACAGAGACCGAGAGCACATCCCAGAGCGTANAATGCTGTTTTGTTGCTATATAAAATCTCGATGCACCCACACTATGAGGAGTTTGGATCTCTGCATCTCAAGAAGAATGTCATGGGGTTTGAAAAAGGAGAGAAAAGTAGTAAGAAACCAAACTTTAAAATCATGAAGGTAGTGCAAAAATTTAATGCAAAGCTCTTATGAAAATTCACAATATGTGAAGAGCAGAGCATTTCTTGAAACTCATAGGACACGAGTTTGGAACAAATTTTTAACAATGGTGTGGGGGGGCCTTACACAATGAGTAGTGAAATATAGAAATTTGTTTCTATTAGAGTGAAGAAGTCTGTGGCATTCTCCTGTTAGACAAAAAAATCCCCTACAAGCCAAAAACAAAAAAAAATTCCTGCCTTCAATCAAAACAAAAAGACTAAGAAGTACAAAACAATAAGAAGAAAGGTTTTCAGTCACTTCTAGTCAGGCATTAGGAGTTGTGGGTCACGGGAACATTCTACCTATCAGGGTAGAGCATGTTGTGCAGCTAACTGCAGTTGTTTTGGATAATTAAGATAACAAATATCAGTAAATCAAACAGTGCTTGGTGATTTCCTAAGCACAGAAACCTAACCCTCTATATTGTCAAACTGTTAACATGGTTTCTGGCACATTAGCGGTCTGCTTAGCAGCTTCTGAAAGATTTTTGGTTTTATTTTGAACATTAGCAAGGACCAGGGATCATTTTCAAGTGTCATTTTGGACATAACCACCCTAGAGTGGGAGACAGGAGAGTACAACAGTATGGTTATGACCAAACAGCTCCACTTGACCTTGGGGTAGCTTAAAGAACAAATGCAATCACTGTGTAACTTACTGGAAGAGGTATAGCCAGAGTACTGAAGATCTATGGCGCAAATATTATTGCTAACAATGGGCTATGGGTGTCATGGAGTGTAGAATTCTTGTAGTGGGTTTGTTCCCAAATGCACCCACTTTGTTGTAGCTGCCACCCATTGTATGTGGCAAGTACAGAGTCTGATGAATTGTCTGTTCTGTTCAGGTAATGGCATTTATTTTTGAACTCTGCCCTTGGTTTTAGTTCTGAAGGACTTGGGAACAAATGCTCTTTCTGGCCCAGCCCTTGTTTGATGATTGTGTAACCTCAGCCATGCTTATTACTGGCATAGCTGACTTTTACATCAACACCTTGCCAAGCCAACTGTCCCATTTTTCTTGTCTATTTTCGCAAGAGGATAGTTTTGCACAGCTACGGTTCAATGAGCTTATAGAGTAAACAGTTACCAGGCTCACGGATTTCCATTGCACCTGTGCTTCTGGGAGGTGCCCAAAGATTCCTGTGTGGAGTCCTATATGCCTATCTCCAACTCTTTCAGTAGCTGTGAACGAACAGCTGCTTCAAAGTGTGTGTGATTTACGAAGCATGACAACACCATTTGTGCAGGTTGACAATTTTAGTAAGGAAACCACTTTGATGGGTCAGCAGGGGGAAGGCAAAATTTGAATAAAGTCATAAAAGAGTATCAGAGACGAAAGCAATGTAAGAAATTTTGGAAGGGTTTCAACCAAAGAAATAAAAATAGATTGAGTTTGGATTTTGTCTCCTGACAGTAGTTTGCAAAATAAATGCACAACCAAAGAACCATTCAATGTGAAATTTGGCATACAGGAGATGGGTGTTGATGTCATTTTTTAATCTCTCCTATAATGCCTTATGTGAATCAGTTAAGAGAAGTTATATTGTGCTGGGTAAAACATATCAGAGTTTATGGTGTCAGGCTAAAAATCAGCCTACCAGAGGGACTCTGTATGGGGGTTAGATGGTGAGTTGGACTAGATGATCCTTGTGGGTCACTTCCAACTCATAGTATTCTGTGATTCTGTGTGATTCTGTGACTACAGTACCTTGTGTGCATCAGAAGATGAAGAGCAGTTAAACAGAGCAAAGTTTCACATTTTAGTAGCTTTGAAAAACTTTTTCCACTTTTGGGTAACACAAGAAATACCATGGAGCATTTTAGTCTAGAAGCTGTTCCATTCTTAGAACTGCTGTACCAAATCAGGCCTGAAGTTTACTTGGATTGGTTTCCAGTGACTGACATTGGGCAGCATTGCATGACACAGAGTGATGCTGAGCAATTTTCTCCTTCTTCCCGCAGCCAGATGTGGAATAATCTCCATTTACATCCAACAAACACCATTAAGATTAAAACGTGAAGAAAGAAAGATACTACCCTTCCAAAATGTCCAGCATCACCACTCAAGAATCATTTAAAATTGTGTATATGATTACAAAAATTACCAAATCTTTTTTGATCTGTGCAGAATTCTCACTCTGAAGGAATATTTTCACCTTGAGACACCACTATAAAATTTATTCCTGGAAAGCAGCTTTGCAAAAACGGACCTGGAGGTCCTGGTGGCCACCAGGTCGATCACGAGCCAGCAGTGTGTCTTTGTGTCAAAAAGGGCTAACAGTACCTTGTGTTGAATTAGGCAAAGTATTGCCAGAAGTCTGTGATTCCATGATGTTGTAGGTAATGGAATCCGTTCTAACAGTGTAGGTAGGGCTGCATAAGGATTTGTACCTGAGCTACTGCAGGTAGCTGCAGGTTTGTACCTGAACTGACAGCTCTTAACTGCAGTGCGAACAGAGAGAAATGGCACATAGGAGCCACAGTCCTCTCACTTACATGGTTTAATACCAACATCCTCGTGCTCTTGCATTTCTTCTGTCATTTTTCCATTAACAGGCCACAAAACATATTACTCTGACCATTAAGACTTGAAAAAATCCTGGAACTGTAGTAGCCTAATTGTTTTCTCTAATAGATTAAACCAAGTGACATACTGGCTGTCATATCAGTATAGTTAATACTTAAAAATACGAAGACAGAAATGATTTCTGAAGGCTTTTCATGCCTTGGGTGTGCTACTCCCATGGAGAAGTGTAGTCATGCACATATACATCCATATTTTCTGACAGTCCAGACATACCCTCCTGATTTAAAGTCATTGTTCTTTCTAGGATGAGATATGACACCATTGCTGTAAGTGGGGCTATATATATTTCTGTGAATTTATGATGGTGACACTGCGGACAAGTTCTGAAGAAGCTTGGAAGGTATCTAAATACATGAAATCAATTCCATATATAAGTACTTGGACATTTTACATGACTAACTTACAGAGTTTCAAACCAAGCATTCAGGTCAGCCCCTCCTACTCGTCTAATCCAATACATCTCAGGATCAGCAGAGCTGGACCATGTCCTGGTTACTCCTGAGGATAAATTGAATTATGCTAGATGCTGCAGTCTGATCCTTTTGCAATAGAATTACCTGCACTGAAAAATTCTCTGCTGATGAAAAGCGGATTTGATGCATCCAGACTGCAATTTTGAGTTAAGTAAGAAAAAGAGCAGTAAATCTACCCTGTCTGACCTGCTAGAATACAACAGGAAATTTTATTGAAGTATTTACTAGATTTTCTTTAGACAGTTTTGAAAAAACACCACAGGATAGAACAGAAATAGCAGGTCCTAAGGTTGTCTTACTCACAGAAATACCTTCCCCATTTAAAACCATACAGCGACAAGAACATTTTTTCCTTTCCTCTTGGTCCATCTGGGTGAAGTTTCTCTAGTGCTTCAAGGTGGGGAAAGTGAGGGACTTACAACTGTGAGGCATTGTGGAGACAGAAGATTATCTGGATTATCTGATCATCTATCTATCTATCTATCTATCTATCTATCTATCTATCTATCTATCTATCTATCTATCTATCCATCATGTAAGTTACATCATGTAAGTTGTGGTTGCTCCATCCCTGGAAGTGCTCAAGGACAGATTGGATGAGGCCCTGGGCTACCTGAGCTAGTGGGTGGCATCCCTGGCCATGGCAGGGGAACTGGAACTAGATGAACTTTGATGTCCTTTCCAACTCAAACCATTCTATGATTCTATGACAGGCTCAAAGAAAGTAATCAGTTGAATTAATGGTGGGAAAAAAGTCCATAAAATAGCTATTAAATATGTTTCTCAATAGCATTTAGCTCTGAAAGTCCCTAAACTGCAGCTAAAATCTTCAGGGCTGTAATTGGTGGATTATTCAACAGTGACTTGCTTCCTTGTCTCCTGTCCTTGGGCTCATGCTACAGGTCTTGTACAGAGACTAAGGAAAGAAAGACTTTGGTTGGACATGGGACAGCCTTTCTTATGAGCCTGTGCTTGGGATTGACTTGCTTGTTCCGTGTGTGTACAACTGCAATGATTCCTGGGACTGGGGCTAGTTGCAGTGTCCCCCACATGAACAGAAACTATACTTCCAAGGGAGAAGTCGAGAGAGGGTGCCTAAGTAAGGGAATTTCATAAGAACTTAAAGGGAGGAAAACTGAAAATAACTACAAGTATTTTGAGAATGCGTATACCACAGGGTATGATGATATTGTGATGAGCAAATAAAAATGAGAGGGGCAGGAGGGTATAGAAGGAATTATATAAACAGCAGGTTTTCCTCTTTTTTTTAAGATAAAAATGGGTTGTATCTGAAGGTCAAGTACTGGATACTATTATTATTACAGATAAATTTGTTTAGGAGAAACAGCAGATGCTTACTAAGTATCAGCAGAGGGAATGTGCAAGAGAAGAAAAGAACATTACTAGCAATAGCAATAACAAAACAGAAGTAGGATATAAAAATGCAAATTAAAATCCCTCTTTTTGCACAGCATATGGCATTGTAGAAATACAGAATCAACCTAGCTATGAGCTGTTAGCAAAAGAGGCTTTGCACTAGCAGCCTACAGAGTTAAATTAATGGGGCTACTATTAGAAAGAGTATTAGAGAAATGCTAACCTTGCAATGAGCATTTAGGCTATGAAGATTTTTCTTTCTCCGAGTTATATTCTCTCTGAAATGTGGATGCCCTCCAAGTTTAAGGAGTGTGATATAAACAAAAGACATTATTTTTCTGCCTGCATGTTTAAAATGTAAAGTGCCATCCTTAGCACTGCTACATAATTCACTTTTCTGCCACGTTTCACAGAAAACATGGTCAAGTAGCTATATTGAGGACAAAACTGCATCTGCTTTGCAGTGAGACATGATCTTCTCAGGCTGTTAACAGAGATGTCCTGCCTTTCTGAAAGTTTTAAGTCAGGAAGGCCTTTAGCTGAATACGCTGCTTCTTTCACAATAATGCCTTAACTGTAGCCAGTGTTGGCCCATTTATTTCCTGTTTCACTGCCTTTCTGCTAGGTGTTAATGCTTTGGTTAATATTTATTTCCCCTTGGCCAGTACTAAAAAACCACATAAATTGGAAAGCTCTCCTAACTGAAATGGACTTCCAGGTTTCTTTGGCTAATACATGGCATTAGTATTGTGGTATCCAGCAATAACACGATACACATTTAGGTTTTACTTCATCTGTATTGGGATGTTTTCTCCTGTTCTGGATGCAGCCAAGGTAGTATAAAACATTACAGAAAATCCATTCACAGTAAATGCATTTAAGCACTCGCTAGCTTCAGTTCTGCTCTGAAATCAGCTGCACTGGTGACTAAAAGGCTAATATATTTCTGCTTACATGTGTTGCTTGATGATGATCCAAAAGTATAGGTGTAGCTCCTCACCCATATTTTTCTCCCACTTTTAGGTCTCCAATTGACTGCTATGAATTTCCCTTTCCTTAACTCTGTCAAGCTTCTACAAGCAATTTTTAGTCTTTGAAGTCTTTTGAAACCCTTGAAATCCCCTACAGCAAGTGCTACAAAAATGCAAAACGTTGCTAGGGTAAGGCAGCAAACTCTTGATTACTGAGGAAAAGTCTGAAGAAAGGAGAGAATTTCTAAGAGGAGAGGAGTCACAGGAGGGATAGAAAGCAGCCTCCTAAAATTAGTTCTAATGACCTATGTATAGAATAAAATACATTATTTCTTTTGAAGGGACCTACATGATCATCTAGTCCAGCTGTCTGATCATTTCAAGGCTGATCAAAAGTTAAAGCAAGTTATTAAGGGCATTATAGAAATGCCTCAAACACTGACAGGTTTGGGGCATCAAACAGCTCTCTAGGAAACCTGTTCCAAGATTGGTGCATCAACCACCTTCCCTTCATCCACTGAGTGCATGATCTTATCATGCTTGTTATCAAATTACTTAGACTAGCCTTTCCCTTTGTGAACCCATATTGTCGGTGCCTGATGATGGAATTATTCACTAAATGCCTTTCAATAGTCTCCAATATGTTTTACACCATAATTTTACTGGGAACTGAAGTTAGACTGACAGATCTTTAGCTTCCTGGGTCTTCCCTACCACGCTTCTTATAAATTGGAATAACGTTGGACAACTTCTAGTCAGTAGAGACCTCTTCAGACTCCCAAGACCTCTGGTAGATGATCAGGAGGGGTCCTGGTCATCTCCATGTACATCATATGCATGTGCAATTCATGGTTTCATCAACGATTGAGGCTTTACACCTCAAGCTTGCAGACAGAGTGCTTCAGGAAAAGAGGGACCCGTAGTAACATGGGATCAGTCTTCTCACTTATCTGAGCCAAGCTGGATGCTCTTCCCTACTGCGTGGCAGCCAGTGGTCTCCCCTTGCAAACAGTTGTGGTCCTTATTATCTTGCTTCATGGTAGACTGTGGTGTCCTTGGGAGGAGAATCAGCCTGGAGCCAGAGGAGACAAACAAAATGTTCTGACCATCAGAACTTCGGAGAAAGTACAGACTGCTTAGTGCTTCTGGAAGTAAGGCAGCTCTCAAGGAGAAAAAAACCCTCCACATTTTTTGTTGCTATAAAATGTTTAATCAGATATTTTCATTGGGTTTTTGACCAGAACTGTGTTGAAAGCAGTTTCCTTTTTGAAGTATATGGTTACAAAAAAAAAAAAAAAAAAAAAAAAAAATAATCAAACTTAATAGACATCCCGGGNATCTCTGTGCACTGCATTCTCAGTTTCTCATATCTGCTGATACAGCTCTTCACTGTGAATTTTATTGTAAAGAATATGACTAACATTTGCCAATCCTTATCTTGTATTTTCTCTGTGGAAAGGACTATGTGTGCACTGTGGTGCTTTGGAGATTCATTTCTTGTAGTGTCTATTCTGATATGTGCTTTGGACAGCAGTTTGCAGAAGTGTCCCTTACCCTGGAACATGAATAAAATGATCTTGAATTCTTTCAGGGTCCCTGAGAAATCTCTACTGTGCAGAAGAGCTTTACCCACCTCTTCACTGTCCCGGAGAGGTGGAGTTTTCCACTGTGGGCTTCATGGAATCTCAGAATATGTTGAGTTGGAAGGCACTCACAAGGATCCTTGAGTCCAACCCTCACCCCTGCACAGGACCATCTCCAAGGATCACACCATGTGCCTGAGAGTGTTGTCCAACTGCTCCTTGAATTCTGTCAGGCTTATTGCTGTGACCACTGCCCTTGGGAGCCTGTTCCAGCATTCAACACACATTGGATGAAAAACCTTTTCCTAATATCCAACCAAAACCTTCCCTAACACAATTTCAGGCTATCCCCTTGGGTTCTGTCACTGGTCACCAGAGAGCAGAGATCAGTGCCTGCCCCTTCTCTTCCCCTCCCGAGGAAGTTATAACTACAATGAGGTCTCCCCTCCGTCTCCTCTTCTCCAGGCTGAGCACACCAAGTGCCCTCAGCTGCTCCTCATAGGCCCTTCATCTTCCTCTCAGGGCGCTTCACCATCCTTGTTGCCCTCCTTTGGACACTCTCTAATGGCTTCAGTTCTGAGCAGGAAAACTCTGTTGCATGTTTTGCTCAGGACAACTGACCAATTGGATGTCAAGTGGAAAGGGAAGAGCTTCAGCAGAGGCAGCTCTCAATGGCAGCAAAAGGTTAATGTGTTTTCAGTTCCTTCCAGGAAATTCACAAAAGTCAGGGCACAGCCTCGGCCTTTGCAGAGCTCTCTGGCTGAGTTCACCTGAGGAAGTTGAGCTGACCTTCCCTTTGCTGATCTGCAGATACAACAATGTCAATTTACCTGCTCAGTGAACTATCAAGGACTCCTGTGTTTGGAGGGCCCTTCTGCAGAATAAGTCACATCTTTCCTGTTGCTTAACAGAGCGGTGAGAGGGTACTTAAATGGATCCACTGAGAAGGAAGCCATGCGAAATCTGTTTGTTGTTAAAATAAAATTCCTAATTTTCACATCAAATGAACAAACAAAAAAAGATCAGAACAAACTGAAATATGACATATCACATTTCTCCTTCCTTCTGGTTACCTGTTAATTCCCTGCAGAAACAATGTAGGGGTTATGTAGAATCCACTGTAATATGGAATTGATTCCTGGATTTGGTGTGCTTGTATAACATCAGTGACTAACAAAATCCACAAACTTTTCCAATAGGATGAAGACTTTTTTCTGTTTAAACCTCTTTCATACGTCTTCATTATATCAGATTAATTTCTCCTCTCATATGGTAAAGTTTTACTTTTATGAAGAAGAGAGACATGGCTAGTGTTAATAATTTCTTCCTCAGGCAAGGATGCAGGTAACAGAAGCACAGGAACCAGAGTTGAACTGTGAGATGTGATGGGTTACAAAACTGGAGGAAGGTAGCGACAAAAATTGGTGCCTGCCTGGATCAAATCTCTGTTTGATTTCCAGCCCATGGGCAGCGCTCTCTGACAGCCTTGCTGATCACAGGTAGCTGCTGAACCCAGCTTGAGGAGAGTGACTGCTACCCCTAGACCAGGAGAGCGTTCTTTGTTTAATGATAACATGGCACAGAGATGATGAGGGCTGCACAGTGGCAGGAATGAGCACTATGAATAAGATTGATTGGATCCAAGTATTGTGTAGGATCCAGGTGGTGTGGCTCACCACAGCTCCTCAGGCCATAGGGGTATCCTCAAGAGCTCTCAGTAGATACAAACCCCTGGGAGTTTAGAGATAATCATGCTTTTATTTAAGAAATCCATCCTTCTGAGAAGAGCAATGCACCATTCACCCACCACTAAGGGGTGCTAAAAGAGTCATTTTACCTGTAAGGGGTACAGGAAGTCACTGTGGATTTCTACATAAACATGACAGATATCTGTTTCCTGCTGGTATCTCTTTGCAACCGTACCTCTCACCCTGCTCCTTAAGCGACAATCTATTGCTCTCCATGATTACCTGTTTGCCAAGCCTCGAGAAAAAAAATCTTCCTCTTCACAAAGTGCCAATGGCTCACTAACTCCCAAATCACTGCAGTTTCTTAACAAAGAATGGCACGATCCAGCAATAAAAGAAAATAAGTTCATAGGTGAAATGTAATTAGAACTGGGAAAGCTGCCCTTTGCTATTCAGGTGCACACTTGACTATGTTTTCCTGTTGTTTACTTATAGACTTTATTTGTCTAGAAGAATGGATCTGAAAAGGAAGATGGACAATATTCTAGGGATAAAAAAAAAGAGGGGAGAGGTTCTCATGGACACAGAGAAAAAAGGAACTGAAATTGCAATTCAACTCTGGACAGATGAATTGAGGTAAAATAATTTAATTCCTCGGCTTCAGCACTATTTTATTTGTAAGGTGAGGTTCCGAGTACACTCGAGGTCCTAGCTGATGTTCTCCACATTGGCCAGACATGATGGGTGTGAACTCCTGATTTCTGTGTGTCCCAAGGAGCTTTGTCTCTCAGGAAGGCAGTGACATGGAGAGGCGGCTTTAAGGTGGGAATGTGCTTTAACCTTTCAGCTATGGAGGTACCCCAGGGATAGCCCACGGACAGCATACCTGGCCAATATATTAAGCCTAGTGACAGCCCATGAGGTTGAGTGCAGACTGGTAGGTCCCACTAATATAGATAATTTGGTTATAGGAAACAGAGCTGGAGTGTGAGAAAAAGAGGAGACTGCAATCAGAGTGCTACATCATGGTCAATCCCTTCCAAACTATGCCCTGTTTGCTCTGGTAATTTTGAAATCCATATTTTCCTTTGCACCACAACTACCACCTTTTCTATTTTCCTACCCTGTCCTTTGAGGCTAATTTTCTCCATTCTAGTTCAAAGAATTGCAGTACACCTCCTTTACCAGCTTCTGTGTTGTATCTATCATTCTTATATTTGAATTCTCTTCCTGCTGTGAAGAGTGCTGCACATCTTAAGGGCTGGCATCATCTTAGCTAAATTGGTTTTCTGGCTTTTGGTTAGTAAATTGCTTTTAATAATGATTATGTAGATTTTTCCTTCCACCCTCCTCCATATTCTCCTTTCTTCTCTCTCTGCCTCCCTCCTATAATCCCTGTATTCCTGGGATGAAAGTTATTTGATTCTGAATGCCAGCTGAAATTCATTCCTTTCTTCTACCACTCCAACGCTGATCTCCATACATCTGCTATTTTTTCATTTCCCAGTTCTGTTGGTTTCTAAAACTGGGAAGACTTTTCATTTGCAAATGGCTTCAGTTCCCTCTTTCTTAATTTGAAGCACCAGCTTGCCTCTATAATTTACCGTAACTTTCTGATAGAGATGTGGCTACAGAGCACTTTCACTGAGTCACCAGATGAAATCTCTGAATTTTCAACTCTTTGAGGAAAACACAGTGATTGTGTCCTAATTTTGACAAATACCAGTGCACAAGTTGGAGAAAAATGCTCTTGGAAAATGAGAGAAGAGCTATTTGAGTCGAAATAACACAGTGGATGTTTAAGACCATCTGGGAAATCAGTGACCACTTAGCTTGACTTCAGTAGTCTAGGATGAGTAGCAGGGGACTGTAAAAATAAGTATTCTGGGGAAATGAACCTGCTGAGCAAGGACCACCACAAATTTGAGACATTAATCATGCCTGACAAAAACTGAGGCATCTTTGGTTATTACAGGGCTGGTGAAATCCATGTGGTGGATGTAACTGATCTTTTCTTGAGTATTTTATTTAATGCATTGCAATCTAAACATCAGAAGACTATAGAAAGATGATGATATGACAGATCACATTGGCCAGTGCTCCAACTTTTTAATGGAAATAAAGGTGGAGGTGCAAATACTTGAGCAATAGCTTTCAGTAACATTATAAGAAGTAATGAACTTTGGATATCAAGAAGAAATGATCTCAGGCAAGGTCCTAAAAGTATATATGGAATAAGGATTTTTCAGGTTATTCTTTCTTGGAATTTACACTCTGATTGACATGATACCATGATGGGAAGTAGTCTACAAGGCAGCCAGAAAGAAAGCTAAAATAGCTAAATAGATTTTAAGTGATCTGGCAAGAGTAGAAACTGATAGCAAATTCTAAAACAGGAAGAAGTTGTGTGACACACATGACTGCTCTGGAAAGATGACTATTGAGTTTCGTTGCAAGTAATCTTTGGAGAATATTGAATTGCAGTAGTTATTTGAAATAGTGACTTAATAACAAAACTAAGTGCTCTGCAATCAAGAGGAGATTGCTGCAGTGCAGAAAGTGACCTACTTACATCTTTGTTTCTGAAAGTCGGAGGTCTTTCAGCTCATTATTATTGCAACATTAAATAGTGTTCATACTGCAGCATTTAATGATTTTATATGTCTGAGGATGGTTTTAGAGCCCTTTAGTTTGCAATTATCCTTTAAGGAAAAAAATCAGCACGAAAATATTAAAAATGAATTGTTTACAAGTTAGTAATTTAACTTAATCAGTCTTTATACTATGATTTTTACAACTTAGTATTTTTTTAAATGGTAATTTGGATGGTATTCCTCTTACCCTGAGACATTAGAATTTGCACTCAAAAGTCTGAACTAGACCCTCCAATCTTGTTACATGCAAAGGAACAATACAGTCTGTGACATCTACTATGAATTGCTCAGTTCACTTCAGGCAGGTGTCTGAAGTGAATCAATGCATCCAATGTTGTACAACTACGTAATCCCTTGAATTTCATGAGGGACTGGGGCTGGAAGAGTTCCTCAATAGCTGGAATCCATGAAGAAGTGGTTCATACATACGCAAATGAGCCATCCCCCTCACCCTGTCCTCTCAGTTCCGGAGCATGGAGGGGAGAGGTTCCTGACACCTCCCCATGTTGTGTGATGGGACAGGGGAGCAAAGAGAGTCTTCTCTGCTGCTCCCTGGCGTGGTGGACAGGGATGTGGGAGCAGAGGGAAATGTCAGTGCAGGCTGGTCCCACCCCCTGGTGCAGCAAAGTCACTCACTGCGCATGTGTCACCATTCCGTACTCACAGGACATGGAAAAGCCCCGCTATTGACCGAGGGAAGACAAAGATGTCTTTGCGGGAAAAAACCCACATGAAGAATTGAAGTCATGAAATTTGAGCTGCAAAGAACTGAGGGTTTACTGTATTTGCTAATTTGTTTATTGTTGTGGTTTGTCTGTCACAGTTCTGTGAAGCTAAGTACTGTTGGGATCCTGGATAAAGCGTGGTCCCTGTCTCTCCTTCTGACTCAAAGATTTCAAGCTTTAATGACTGAAGAGATTTTTGACAGAAAAAGAAGAGTCTTTACGTCTTCCCTCTGTACTCTCAGAATCCCCCTTGTGATTGTATCTACTGACCTGCCATCCTCTCCATTGCTGACACTGTTTACTGAGCAGTGTGATGCTCAGTCAGTTTAATGAAAAATGCTCTTAGTTCATCTCATGAAAAAACTAAATCAATGACATAATTTTAGATGTGAATACAGCTCAGTCTTTGTCCTGTTGAATGAAGTGCACTGAAAACCAGTCAAATCAAATTAGAACATGGCAAGAATGTATTTCTCAAACCTTTGTTCCAATATTTGTTCTGATTAAGAAACTTTAAGTTCATATGATTTTCACTAGTTATTTCTCACTACTCTCAATTAAAATGGATCTGAAGCTAACAGCTTCTAATCTTCATTAGGGAGATGGAAAGCAAGTGGCTTGACCTCAAATCTGGGATGAAATGCTGCTTTTTGGTGTCTCATCATTCTTTAAACATGTAGTAATACGCTGTGTTTTCTTTGAGGCATCAGAAACATCAGAGTTTTACTATGTTAATTTCTAATCATTGCCGTCCCTTGACACATTTGAAAGTCTTCATACCTCTTGTGATGAAATAAAAAAGGAAGGAAAATGACTTTTAATGCAGTCAAATGGTGATAGTACAAAGGAGAATGATTTTAAAGGGGAGAGAGTTAGATTATGTTTTAGGAAGAAATTCTTTGCTATGAGGGTGATGAGGCACTGAAACAGGTTGCCCAGAGAGGTTCCACATGTCTGGAAATGTTCAAGACTAAGCTGGATATGGTTTTGAGTAGCCTGCCCAGGTGGAAGGTGTCCCAGCCAATGGCAGATGGGTTCCAACCCAAACCACTCTATGATTCTACGTTAGAAGTTTCAAATAAAGAGCAGCCACGTGTACTTTTGGACTACGTATTGAGTTGTTGGCCCACCTGGAGCTCCAGCCCTGAAGGTGGACTTCTGAACACAAGCATCCAGATTTACACGCTGACATTTGGGTCTCTGTAAAGTCTCTGTGTCTACATGTCTGCTAGGTGTCTGGTGTCCCACTGCAGTCTGTAGAAATGACATGCCAGAGAAGACAAATCTGTTTTTATACCTCCTACAGTGTTTAATTGCTCTCAGTTACAGCTGGATCAGGAAGTTGCTAATGGCCTGTGAAACCATCAGAATGGAAGTTTAATTTGAAAAAAAATAATGTTAAAGGGCTTCTTGAACCCAGACGAATAACTGGGTTTTAGGTGTGGGCTTGCGTATCATTTGTAATGAGCAGCTCCTTCTCATATGTCAGCAGACTACTGGTCACAGCATTTTCAGCCAAAAGCATTAGGACAAGAGGAAATGGCTTCAAGTTGAGCCAGAGGAAGTTTACATTGGATATTGGGGAAAAATTCTTCACCAAAAGGGTTGCCAAGCACTAAACAGGCTGCCCAGGGTGGTGTCTGAGTCACCATCCCTGGACCATCTTAAAATACATGTACACGTGGCATTTAGGGTACATCAGACTCAATGATCTTAGATGTCTTCTCCAACCTAAATGATTCTATAACTCTATATGGCACAGGACATATACGAGATCTGGGCCCCATGCAACTGTCTCTGGAGGGCAGGAGAGACACTCTGGCACCTCTCACATGACTTGCTATGTCACGCATGAGCAGCTGATTCAATCTCCAACAGAGATCCTCCACAAATCAGCTATTCCTGTGTCACAGGTTTGATTGTGGTTTGATTTTGCTGACCCTGGAGTGGAAGGATGTGGGTTTAAAGCTGTGTTCTTTTCTTTAGATTCCTAAATTGACAGAGCCCATGTCTTGAGATACTTTTGTTCCAAGAATCCTCATTAAATTCCTCCTGAATTGTGCTAGTTTGTCACACTGGCAGTTTTGTAGTGTGGGGAGGTAAAACAGTGTGAAGCACAGGACATTCTTAGGGATATAAAGCAGATATCAAGTACTGTTCATCGAAATTTTGCTTCGCCTTGATGAATAACATGAAAACCAGTGTAAAAATCACCACCTAGAACCTCAGGGCTTGCATGTACCTGTTTACAAAAAGAGGGTGGAAGACAGACATTGCTTCACTTATTGGACCACTTGGATGTACTTCCATATTACGTGTTGGAAAGTGGTATGAAACCTTCCAGGGAAACAGTTTAAATGATGATAAATGATCAATAAATGATTGATGTGAAATTGTAAGGTGGGAGGAAGAACACTAAAGAAAACCAAAGGAAAAAAAAAACAAATGAAATGCATTTTCCTATATTGTACAATTAAGACTAAAAATGTAATAAGATTAAAATATATCTCATTTCAGACTGGTGAAGGACTTGACACGTCATTTTCAGCCCCTGTGAATGNGATAACCATGACATGGATAAAAAAATATTTCTCAGATTGCTTTGGACATCTAGGAAATGATGTCAAACCTCATGCTGCAGAACTGCTATAATAAACATTAGATGAGAAGCATCTCATTTCAGTCTGGTGAAGGACTCGACACGTCATTTTCAGCCCCTGTGAATGCCCTTTGTCAGAGATGGCGTTTAGGATTAGATGTGCTTTATTTTGATGCAAAATAACAGTTTCTCTCTTCCTAGGTCAGGTGGGAATCAAGGACATTTTTACATTCCTCTTCAATGTTGCTTAGGTAGAGCGAATAATTCCTACATGGTGAGAATGTTTTGATTGCAGATTAGTTGTGTAACGGAAATAGTAAAAAGACTGTCAAACAGGCCATGCATGAGGACTGATTATTTGGGGATTATTTGGCTAAGAGATAAGTTAATTGCTCTTGTAATTTTTGTACATTCCCCTCACCTTGGCTTGTTCCGTAGCAATAAAAGAAAGAACATTTCCCCTATTTTACATGCGGCCATCACAGGGTTAGACAAAATTGACTAGACCGATTAAATACTTCTGAGGTGACTTTCTGAGTTCTGTGAGATACAACTTCAGCATTTTTATAAGCTCTGTGTTATATCCATACTCCTTGTAGTTTTAGCATTTATTTTGCACTGAGATTTTTCTACTTCATAGCACTGGAGTACTGGCTTGTACAGTTACAATCATAAAAATTAAATAATTAGTGACAGGACATGGGGCAATGGTTTTAAACCAAAAGAGGGTACATTTAGACTGGACACAAGAAAGCCTTTTTTTTTATGATGACAGCAGTGAGACTGAAACAGATTGCCCAGAGAAGCTGAGACGGCCCTCACCCTGGTAACATTCAAAGTCACGTTGGGTGGGGCTTTGGTCAACCTGGTATAGGGATTAGATGAACTTTTAGGAACGTTTCCAATCCAAAAGTTTAATTAAAGTCCCAATTAACTAATTAAAGTCCTGTGCTGTTTTGTAGCATCAGATCTGTTTCAGCAAGGATGGCACAGTCCCTGTGCTTTTCTTTCTGCTCACTCTTCTGTGGGTGGTAATAGTGGCAAAGGCAGAGATCATACTTCAGTGATGAACACATAGAAAACACAAGATGACACAAGTCTTGTTTATTGGTGATAAAATATCATGCCCTATGCAAAGGGTAAAGCTTGCAGGTATTGGAGATGAAGAAACACCTCCTTCTATTGCTGGTGGGTGTCTTAAGCACAACATCACAAGAATTTATGGAAGTTCAAGGTATTTCCTTATTTGGCCTATGGTTAAATACACTGTTTTTGAGCTGTTTGGTATCTGATGATCTCTGGCGCTAGGGAGATGGTTTTATGTTTTTTTTCTGTGAGGTTAGGAGACAGGTTTATTATGCTAATTTCTTAAAATTGAGTATTTCCCCACAGTGTCAGGAAAGAATATTCAGGGCTGAAAAGGAGCAGAGATGTAGTCTAGCAGTTTGAAGGACTCAATTGCTATCAAAGACTTCCTTGTAACTATGTTTAAATTTATAAGATGTCTTACAACAAGAAAAAATAAGGAATAAACAGTTCTTCCTGTGCTGTAGGCCCTGGGGGAAAAAATATTGTGCTCTAATGACCTACAGCTCACAAACCTGAGTCGACTAAAGTTGCTAAGGGAAAAAAGTATATGGTGTTTCTCTTTTTGAAGATCTTTGGCAGCAGAGAAAAAAATTATGTAAATATTTGTTCTCTGTTGACAGGTTTAGTCAAAAGCCCAAGGGAAAAGCTTTCAGATGGCACAGTGTTACAGAAGATAAAACTAGACAGCTATTTTCTGTGGAACACAAACTTCTCTACAGACAATGAGAGATTCAGACTTATTTTGTCTATACCCCAAAAAATCTGCTTAATGCAGGTGCATGTGGTGCAGTTTATAGATGTCTTATAAAGCATAGATGCAACAAGAGAGGATAGTCCTGCAGTTATAGTTCTGATTTGAAGGGTATTTCTGCAAGTCCTGCTTTGAACTACGTATCTTAAAATATTGTCAGTATCCGGTACCTACACAGGAGATTTTTTGGTCCTAAGAAGAATGCCAGAGGAAGAGGCAAGGAGTGGACTATATGGAAGAGCATGAAACTTGTTTCATGAAAGTGAGGACCACCTGCTCTACATCAGAGACGTAATTATTTATTATTTATAATTATTAATTATTCACTGCCTTTAGAAACTACAAAATACAAAGTTTTTAGAAAAACTTCTCAGCCAGTTGTTTCAGGAAAGTCAAACAGATGACTTTAAGGAGCCACAGAAGGTGGTGTGTGTGTCCACCTGTTTGATTTTGTCTTGGGAGGAGCTCCTTTGAAGGTGCCAGGCACTTTGCACTGCCACCTTTGCCTGCAGTACAGTGACTGATGGGCTGAGAGGCCCTGGGTGGCCACAGACCAAGGCAGACAGGATAGGACAGAACTTCCACTCTGACTAGTGAAGCACATTCTCATCAATACTTGTGTCTATCTGAGGCACTTCAAAAATTCACTCCTTTCTCAACGAGGATTAGCCCAAACAAAATAAATGGTGATTAATCAGTAAACCCACACAGAGGGGTCGGGGATCCAGATGTCAGTCCCTTAAACTCAGCAGACATATCCTAAGGGTCTTAGGCTTTGAAGTCAGCCCTGTCCTGGCCATCCTCTCCGTCCTTTGGCATTCAGTATGGTTTTGCTGTATAAGTTCCCAATTTTAAAATGAGAACTCTAACAAGCCTGTTATCTATTTATGCTGTAACCTGTATCAGGCAAGCCTTGTCTCATCCTATATGAAAATACAATACTTTGCATAATGGAGTTTAATCTGAGTTTCCTTAAGGTACATATGTCAAATAATAATGATTAATCAAATTGAGTAAATAGTATTTAGAAAAAGATAAAATGAGTGCAGTGATTTACTCTTTTCTTCATAGGAAATGAAATGCAGAATTAATTAGGAGCTGAATAGCAGCACCTATTTAAAAGTGATGAAAGAAACTTTTTATATACTGCAATATATTAAACTTCTGATCTGCTTGTCAAAAACTCTTACTAGAGTTTACATTTCAGTTGAACAAAGAAAATTATTCTCAGTGTAAGTTATTAATGGGTATTTTTCCTGAATGCATACCAATGTTCTGAATGCTCACCCTGTAAATGAATGCTCACCACAGAGGCATACACAGGGTTACTCATGAATATGTGCAACACAGCACTTTTATCTATCTCTCCTCAATCTCTCTTCTCAGAGAGAGAAGGATGGATAGTGAATTAATGAGACAATGTATAAGTAATTTGTTAGGAATAAGACGGTTGGAAGGGACCCTATGGATTCATTCATATTTCTGTAAAGTCACTGTGAGGTAGGATTCATCTCTGTTCCTTTATCACCCCGGTGACCCCATTGCACCTCCATGGTATGATTCCACTTCTTTTGGGCAGCTCTCCTTTTTTTAGGGTACTGTCCTCAGTGGACTGGGACGCTGAGTCTAGCAATTAAAGTAGATAAGATGCAATTTTTACACCAATTATTCTCTATTCATGTAGCACAGACACAAGAATCAACACTAAATAATTTGGCTACTTCTGTGACAGCACAAAACCTGACATCTACTGATTGAGCTCTCTGGGTGCCCTTGCTGTTTATATGCAGCTGTTAGAGAAGCCATCCCATTACCTGTCTTTAATTAGGCTGCTTTAATACTGATGTGTGCCTATGTAAGCAGTGATCACACAGCTTTCTGTAGCCTGGTCATATCCTCCCTGCTGCGGATTGGTGAGGAAACCTTCTGAGCAGCTCTGAAATTCTCTCTACCAGCACACTTTTCAATGGCAAACTGTGCGCTGGATTTTTACATAAGGTTGGAAGTTGAAATAGCTGCTCCTTTTTTGCAATTTTCTGAAATATAGAAAAGGCTTATAGAAAGGTTAAGGGTTGCCTCCTTTTCTTTTCTTCCCTCATATTTGAATTTTTACCTTTATGTTCCCTTGCACAGCCTGTTTAAAAGGCAAGAACAGGAGTGACTTCTGCAGTTCATTTACAGGCTTGGCGATGTTACGGTTGAGCACAGCCTGTAGAAATGGCAGAAGGTGTGCTGAACCATTCAAACACACCTGCTGTCCTGACTGCTATAAACAGCCCTGAAAAGCCAAAGACCATTACAGTTCTTGAGGAGGAAAAATGCTCCTGACTTGCCCCCCTGCTGCCCAGCCACATCTGTTCTATTCCAAACCCTGAAAGCAAGAGGAAAGTCAACGTGATACGAGAGGCATTTGAGTTCAGAGGCTGAGATAGAAATGTGTTAGTGAGATGATGCCTTCACCTTCCTCTTGCTGTTTATATTAGAAAATTACTTGATGAAGAGACTGTTTCCAATGATGTGTTTGTATGGTGTTTAAGAAAATGGAGTCCTGGATGTAGCTCATCATGAAAATTAGGGACAACTGCTATTGGGATCTTTAGGTATGGACCTATATGAATCTTAAATAATGGAGTCTGCATAAAAGGTCTTTGTGGGAACACAGAGGGAAAAATAAGGAGATTCGTCAGAAGAAATTATTAGGATCATTGGAGCAGCAATCCTAAATCCAGATGAGAAAGGAAGAACCAGAGATAACACTGAATTTGGTGCTGATTCTGAAAAGTGTTGAAATCTATTCAGCTCCCACTGCTTTCCTCTCAGACATTCAGTAAGACCAGTATTGGATAGGATAGAGTTATAAAGTAGATTATTACAACGTTTATCTCCTCTAAGTCTTGTACCTCATATAGTTGTTTCAGGGAATTGCCAAACCCATGAATGAGGGGCTGAATCTATCTGAAGCATTAATTTACAGTAGCTACTCTAGTCATCAGATCTGACCCTTACACATTTTACTTAGAAACGAGATGTGCCTATTCAGAAGGATTTAAAAGTGACATAACTAGTTGATGTTAGTACAAAATTTCTTAAGTATTCTTAATGTGCCAGCTGTAAATACGATGAAAACCACAGTATTCTTATACAGCAGATAACACCGATCTGAGAACAGGGTCTTGCCTTTCAGAGCAGACATTTTTGTCGCAAACTGGAAAATTATGTACATTCAGAATACTCATGAAAAGCAGAGCTCTCATCTTGGACTGTGAATATAATACATATTACAGGTGTAATGAGCAGACAAAGGTGAAGTGGTAGCCAGATGATGTGTGCAGCCAGTTTCCTATTAGCAGGAATGAATCCTGCATTACTAAAAGAGGGTTGAAGTGGCTTCTGAGGGTGTCATGAGCAATTGCTCACCTGCAGAACATAGAAGATGACATTTCCAAGAGTCCTGACTTACTGTAAGGAGTGACCTACACAAAGAAAGAGATGACTCTGAAAGGCAGCCCACCTAAGAGGGCTGGAAATTCTCACTTCAGACAAGTGTGGCCAGTTGCAGGCAGCAGATTGCTGTTTAAACTTTACCTGCAATTACCTGAATATTTTCTTTTTTCCTCCCATCCCTTTCCCTTCCCTTTCGAAAAAGCCTTTCCCAAAGTTTTTTGTGCTTTTCTGGATGTATCATTAGCGCAATACGAGCCAAACAAAGCAAAGAACACCAGTGGTGCATTAGCCTCATGACTATATCACAGAATACTACGAGTTGGAAGGGACCCACAGGGATCATCTAGTCCAACTCACCAGCTAATGCCCATACAAAGACCGAATCCACACCCCAGGGCTGTGAACATAAACCTAGTTCCCTCAGAGGCCCCTCTGAGCCAGAAGGGACCCACAGGACCATCCAGCCCAACACCCTCACAGCTAGACCATGTCACTAAGCTCCTCATCGAGTCTTCTCTTATAGGAGGAACCACAGGTTGGTACTACAGGTGTGTGAGCTGTATGTGATTATCCATAGTGCTTTCCTTTGGGTATCCATTTATGTCTGTGCAGAATGAAACATGAATTGAAAACACAGCACTCAACAGTCATTTCTGCCAAGAAAGTGGAGAACTGTGAGCCCCTTCTTTCTCTTATGATCCTGCATAGGCACACAACATAGTTTTGTCTGTGATCTTCTGGGAGTGGTCACAACGGCATAAATAAAAAAGATGATGAATGGAAAGACTCTGCTCAAGGAGTTTCCACCAACCTGGCAAAAGCAAGACTGAGATTCTGAAATGAAATCCAGCCTTCCACTGAGATGTCAAGGAATGATTTATCCCTTGGCACACAATGCAATTGCAAGCATACTGCCTTATATTATATTTAGCTCTGTATATGTTCTCACTTATCTGTTTTTGCTGCTGATTAACAAAACTATTAGGGCCATAGGGGAATTGGATGATCACATTTCCAGGAAATTTTGTCAGCTGGGGGGAAAAAAAAAGATTCTATTCTGAGAGGAGAGGCAAAAACTCAATACAACTAAACCACCCCAATTCCTCACTTCCAAATTAGAATTTTGTAAAAGGTAAATTTCAGGCCTCTACAATACTGAAATGTTCAGCCTGATTTTAGGCTTTAACAACTATTTGTTATGGATTATGGCATCTCAAAAAGTAAAAAAGAAATAATTTGGAAAAGGAAGTTCACATACTCTTGAAACATATTATTATTATCACTTTGTTTCACGAAAAAAGGCTCATGTTTTGCTGCTGCTGAAGTACTATATTTGGAAGGGAAAATTACTCTTCTGAAAAATATCCATGTGGCTTCAAAGATTGTGTATTTTCAGTTTTTTAATTTGAATGGCTAAGGCTATGCACTTCTTCAGTGCTATTAATAATTGCACTTACATCTGCTTTTATGATGGAGTATTTGCAGACAGGAACACAAAAAACCTTGGATCTGAAGACTTGTAAATAAGAGGAAATGAAGCTGGGTGAGGCTGAGGTCCAACTCTAGCTGGGATTCTCAGGGCAGGAGGAGGTTTCATTTATTTTGCTCTTCTGGCACCTGCTGAAATTCAGAGGCGATTTGTTTAACATGACTTGTGGGCAACACCACCCACCTACCAGTCCACTGACATTTGCAAACCATAGCATCAGGTATTTGCTTTCATCTACATATGCACATGAATTTATTGTTCTTTAATTAGGTCAATACTGTGAAATTCCATCTCGGGGCTTCATTCAGGAGGTGGAGATAATAAAAAATAAATTTTCTGCCTGCTCCCTCTGTTACATTTGGTTCAATCACTGTATTCCACTTTGGCTTTTTACTTCACATGATGGCCTTTTCAGCTGAGTCACTGGGATAAACTGTTGAAATTTGTGATATACAAATATGTTGCCTGCTTTTTGATATTTTTTCATTTTAAAATGAAAAAAATTTTTTTCAAAAATTTCATTTACATGGTAAACAAGACATCAAAATTACATGCACAATATTTTTATCATTATCATTAGTTGTTATTAATTGCTATTTTTATTACTACTACTACTCCTATTGCTCCTCCTCTCTTACTATTTTTATTGTACATGTATGTGAGGAATAGATAGGTATATTGGATATGAGCGGTTTGCTTTCCATGAAGATGTTTATAATTAATTTAAGAATGACACAAATATTTACTTTGCTGAGATTCTTTATGACAGCCATCTAAATTTAATGACCCGTTAAAGTTACAAAGAACAACACAATGCAAGTTACACACAATCTGCCTGGTTCCTCAAGTACTAGGAGTAGGACTCAGCTACAGATTTAGGTACATAAATGTAGATATCTACATATTTAAGCTCTTGTTGCACTCACTGAAGGGCTGTTACTGTCAATTTTAAATACGTATTTGTCAAAGTCGAGTGATCCCAGAGAGGGATTGCACTCCTTGTGAAGTAGATATCAGATGAACTGCATCTTGTATGTGATTAACTCTACTGATTAGGTACAGGATTCACTTATCAAAACAGAGATTTCTAGCAGCAATGAGAAACCTTGCCCAGTCTCCAGCTCCCACTGCAGAAAATCATACATTCCTTGGAGATCCTGCATTTCCCACTCTGCTGTAAATGCCCCAGAAATCCTTGGGGACTTAAATGACAGCAGATGCCTAAGTTTGAATGGCGGACAAAAGACCTACTTTGTAGGCTGAACTACATTTTGGTGACTGAGACCCTGATGTAATAAGGGCCTGGACCCACCCTCAGTGGGGTAATGGGTTTATGTCACCTATGCTGGCAGCTCTTTCTTTGTGTCTGTCTTCAAATAATCCTTTTGCAATTTACTGGTACTGAGTGACCTTTCCAAGAGCTCCACAGCTAAACCAGGCACCAATTTAGAGAGAAGGGCATTGACCATCCCACAAACGGCAACTCTCCCAATGCCTGTGCTGGACAAGGCCGTACCCATGAGTGAATTGAAGGGGGTCAGGTCAGAACTCTGTTCTCTTCACTGCACTGCTACACTGTCTGCTAAGGACAGTGATACCAGTTACTACAAATATTGGTATAGGAGGAGATAAGATATACCTGATGTTATGGAAACACTTAATTTACTTTTGTCTTTCTTCTGTAAGGATACCCCTTGGAGTTTGGAAGAGCCACCCATGTCCCTGATTTTCTATTTGGCAGCTTTCTTGATAGAAAGTGGTTTTCATTCTGCAGAGGATTAATGATAGCTACATATAATTATCCAATAATTCTATTGCATCAAAATTTAGTACATTCAAAGTATGTAAGAAGAAAGTAACTTTAATATACAATCTATATTCTCATAGGCACGAATTTCCTCCTGGTCCCCTATAGCACTGTCAAAGGGCACCACTGAAATGTGGGGAGGAAAATAGATATTTCCACAGAGCTGAAAATGGGGAGAGTTCATTATGTAATTTAGCTTAATCTACTGAATGTTGTAGGCCACAAACCTTTATCTTTCACCAGTGGGAGGTGGAGTGGTAGACTAAATGGATTAGTCTTGGTCTTTGTGGTATTAACTAGTTGAAAGAGAGTTACAATCCCTTAATTACAGCTATATGCAGTTGGCTTAGGTAGTTTTTCTGCCCTTTTTCCTGCAGAGAGGTTAATTGTTCCATTTCAATCTTGCTTTTTCATCCTTTTCTTCTTCTTGCTGTGACTACTACAACTGATGTAAAGCAAACCAGCACAGAGAAAGGGTTTGGCTTCTTGTTTAACTACACTGATGGTCTCAAAAGTGTCATTCATTATTACCATGTTCCCCGAAATTCAGCGTGCACGGATCTGGCCAGAAAGCCAACACAATGCCCACGCAACTAAACTGCAGATATTTTTCTCCATTTAGACGTCTAAATTCAGTTTACTTGAGTGTTAATTCAATAGATTAACCATAATATGAGAAAAATCAGATACCTAATAGGTACTTGAAAAAACCCTGTATAATACCATGTATATTTGAAAAAAAAAATCAAACTATTCCACTGGCAGATCTCTGTGAAGTTGCTACATGTTTCCTATCCATTTAGGGACTAATCTCTTTTAAACAGTAACTGTGGTCGCAGTTGGTACACACTTGATAAAATGATACATCAATTTTGGTGTACAATTTGCATCATGGTTTATGGGTTTCAGAAATTCAAAATTTCAGAACTTTGAACTCTGGAAAGTTCTTGTGTTTTGAGTTTTGAATGGAATTAAAAGTGTCCCTGGATGAAAAGATTTATGACCTGCAGAAAGAAACAAGACCTCTGAATTCACTGGGGAAGAGTGATGGATAACAAAGCTCTTGCTAACACTCTGGTCACTCTTCATTTGTTCTCGGTGTAGACATACATTCTAGTTAGCACAGGAAGAAAAGTATCTCAGTTCTTCAGATGTGATATTTGATTACCCAGAATTTGAGTATAGTATAATATTCAGTGTAAATAACATAAGGAATTCTGGAAGCTACAGCTTTGGGCATCATGTGCCCAATGCAACGCTGCTGGTGTGTGCCCTGTGTCTATGTCCATCTGCACATCCATGCAGTGCATTTAGATAGCCAAAAAATTCAGTATGATAGCTAAGGCCACTCAAGTGCACTAGACATTATTCTGATAGACTATCATTACACTGCTGCCAGAAGGCACAGAGGAATACAAAGTTTGGTAGAGAATTTGCCCTTATTTTCCAAATGTAGAGTTTCAGAGGAGGCTACAAAAGAGATATCTATACACTCATTCCATTTTATAGAAGAGTTGTCAAAAGTGAATGCTTGAAACACCACAGAACTATTCGTTATACTGTTACTGTTCAAGATTTAAAAACAGAAGCCTGAATGACTTTCAATAGGAACTACTAGAACTGAATTCCACAGGATGGTAATTCTGTGACAACATAAGCCATACAGTTATTTCTAAGAGTGATGACTGGAGGACAGCCAATCCTTCTGTTTTATGAGGCTCCACCAACCACATCAGATGGTGCTCTTCACGTCTCCATTGAGCACATTTGTGGTTTTAATCCATTCGTGTCCAAGTTCAGGCATTTAAAATATGCTTTGTTTACTGTAGCATTTCTACCAAAAATGCAGGATAGTTTTTTTTGCCATCATCTTAGAAGTTATTCACGTGATTGTTTAACACAGGCAAATGTTGCCTGGGAAAATGATTCACGATTCAAAAAGACTGGCAATTTTAGTGGATTTTCAAGAGGTGGACTGTGAGCACAGGCTCACACTGATCTCGTCTCTGTCCCTTGTTAGTATACGTTATCAGCCAGATCAGTAATGAAAGGAATTGCACTGCTTCTCTCTAGTATATTGTAACAATTAACCAAGCATGACTTGTGATAGGTAGTAAGCACTCTGAAGAATACAAACTCATTTCCTCTGTGTGACAAATAAATGA
>WEKX01010305.1:304134-333750 GCA_013390025.1 Pitta sordida
AGAATTGTTTAAGGAAAAGAATACTACTTGCAGAAGAACAAAATGGGACATGAATAATAAAGAAGTTGAAGGTGGAATTTAGGAAAGGGATAGACTATCAAAGGGTACTTGGGGGTCTCTTCCAACTCAAGATATTCTATGAAAAAGGTCTTGAAAGATACTTTTCAAGAATCTGGTGGAGCAGACACAATGGAGTTGTAGTAGGGTATTTTTCTGTTATATTAATATGACATTCATGCCTTTGATTATGAGGAGTGGGAGGCAGGCATCTAGTCCTAACTTCCTAAATTCATGCAGAGATCCAGAGTAAATGTATATTTTGACTCCTTCTCTCCTACTCTCCTTCACATCCACTGTCTTAAAGCTGGACAGGGCAGTCAAGCCAGAGCATTGCAAGAAGGGGAAAACCCATCTTACTTATAAAATTTTACAAATGAGATTTATGGTTATGCTCCCTAAGCACCCATGTCACTGAAATGGGAGCTCCTTCACAATCTCTTCCCCTCTTTCCCCTTCTTTCTCTCCATCTTTTAAAACCTTCCAGTTGCAGGTTGTGTGATTGATAAAATCCATGTCAGGTTCTTAGGGTGATCAGCCTCAACTGTCAGGACAAGACAGTCTGCTGGAATTGAAGTGGCAGGAGCACTGGAATGGCAAGAAACACCCTGGGATCACCAAGGATGGTATTAACAGCTGTTTTAAAGAGAAGGTGATATGAGCCATGCAGAAGTTCAGTGTTTGAAACAGCCAGTGGAATATCCCAGATTAAGTTCTGCTCATAATTCCAGGATGTTGTTTTAAATTGTTGTTGCTGAAAGCACTTAATGGGATAACCTAATTTAGGAAATGAGGTGCCCTGACCTGCCTCTGTAGTGACCATGTCCTCCCTCCAAATTTACCTGCCCTACCCTGGAACTGTATCTGACTGAGGAGGTGGCCAGGTCCTAGCCTAGGCACACTGGCTACTTTTTATGTTCCACACAATGAACAACTGCAAGTGTCTTCCCTAGGCCTTGGCTTTACCTTGGCCACTTTTGCCTAAAGTGGATCATTCAAGGACGTATTGTACATCTGAGCCCTTCAGCCCTCTGAAGGAGTTCCTGCAGAGCAGTGATATCTCAGTTTATTCTCTTTGTGTCTTGTGCTGCAAGGGGGGAAAACACAAAATAACACACCATGCTATTTTGAGTTCACAGACAAAACCCTCCTCAACACCCTCTGATCTTTATCTTTTGTTCATTTGTTCAAAGTTACATAAGAGAAGCTAACTTAGATCAGGTTCAAGCAAAAGTTAATGCTAAAAATGATCAATCAGTGACATGTTTAGAAACATTAGTCATGTGGTGAATACAGACACATGGCCTAATTAAAAAAATGTAGAGCACTTAATAGTTCCATCTCATTCTATGACCTGGGTTGAAAGGGACCTTAAAGATTACCCATTCCAACCCCATGCTATGGGCAGGGACACCTTCCACTTGACCAGGTTGCTCGAAAGTCCATCCAGTCTGGCTTCATCCCCTAGTCACTCACATGCCTTGTTTTATGCTAATGTATGCTAAATGGCTTCTATAAAGTTAGCCTGAATGTATAGATATGCAAATAAGAAGGCACTGAATTGGAGCCTGTCTGACCCAAACAATTGTTTGTAGTTTTCATTGTAGTTGTCTCCAGTGAAGCACTCTAGTTCCACAGGAACTAGTGATAGAACACACCATAACACCTTGGTGCCTTTCCTGAGTATTTTTCACTCCTGTGCAAGTTTTCCTGGTAAGTTGGACGCTGAGGGAGAAGGGCTTTAGTTAAAACTGCTTCACGTTAGGTGTAGGCAGTCACCTACATCATGCTCCCTGCATGATGCCTTTAGCCACCTCACGGATTGTTCTGTCCAGGGAAGGTCAGACCTGCCCCATGGTGCGCATAGGAGGATGAATCAGAAGCCACTGAATTTCCACTGGACGAAATAGTTTTAGACCAGGCAGTATTAAGGTCTTCAGGGTCTTGCATGACTTGTGGATGTTTCCCATGTTCATATTAAACTCTGGGTTCTTTTTGAGAGGCACAACCTCAGTGTGGTGTTGCTGTGCCTTTGGATTAGCAAGGGTATGATCCATTATGCAAGGCAGCTTCTGCTCTGCTTCTTGTGTAACAACTCAATGACATTTTTGGGTACATTATTTCTATTTCAATTAGGTGAAGTACTCCAAGTTATATATATGAAATGATACTTTAATTGCTCAGATACCTCTGGCCTCACCTAATTACCTTTTGCCTTCTGCAAATAACATGAAAACTCTGAGGCTCAAGTCTGTTCCCTTTACATGCTCTCCAAAATTGTAGTTAATTGAGGAGCTATGTCATAACTGCTTCTGGATCAAAATGCTTACTAAAAATCTTTTCAAGTCCAATATCACCTGTTCCAATATGGTTACACACCAACAACAGTAAGTGTAGCAATGTAATTTTTATCTAATAGGCTTTTACAATAACGGAATCAAACTAATTTAGGCATATGCTTAATTTCATTGTCTCTCCTGTCTAATTTTACATGAGGATTCTGTTTATTAAACAAAGGCTGGCAGTGTTGTTAACACTGAATATATGCAGATAGCAGTTCCAATTTTCCTCTTGCATCTTTATTCATCTCTTTGATGTAACAGACATTTTCCTTTGCATTATGGGCCCAGAATACAAATTTAGAAGTATATGTGATAACTAATAAAACCGCTGTATTTTCAGGTGCCATTGAAGGAATTTCATGCCTCCTCTTTGGAGAAATATTCAGTCTGAAAATACAGAACAATTATGACTCTGAAGAACACACTGCCAGAAAAATTTGTATACAGTAAGAAATTCAAAGAAAAAGGAAAATTAATACATGTTCTTGGTACTGTTTGCAGTCACTGAGGAAGTGGGAATTTCACTTGTTTTCATTTGTGTACAGACCATGTAAGTAAAAACAAAGACCGAGAATAAGACCTATAAGTGTCTGAAGGTCGCAGACTTAAAGGAGGAGGTAGCTCTAAAGCCATCGTTAAACAACTTGAAAGAATGACTGTCTCTTTGTGACTGAATCCATGCCAGGAGTTGCTTTCCTTTGCATATCTCCTGCTGTGGTGAACAGTTAGGTGCCAGTCAGCACGGAGATTCACTGCGGGAATTTGCTTAAAATGTATTTTCAGGACATTTCTGAATAATATGAGTTGGCTTTCAGGTAAGTACTGTGCCTCTTCATCAGCAGTATTTGGCATAAGGCAGCCCAGGATATGAGATTGAGATAAATACTGTATGGTCGTTCCCCACTTTACATGTACATGAGGGCTGGATGAGCCCGGAGTGTGGGGCAGGAAACAAAATGAAGGAAATACTAAAACAAGTCTAGGTTTTCTGGTAGAAAAGGTCAATTTGTTTCTTTCCCTTTCTCTCGTTTTATAGTTGTGTTTTTTCCCTTCCAATAATTTGGAAAAAAAAATCACAATTCTAACCTAAGTGGGGGAACCTCCTCCGCCCCTCAAACAAAGCAAAAGATCAAGATCTATATCAAAAGTTTTTACATTAAAACATCAAGACAAGACAAAACACTTCTGGAGAAAATATGTCTGCTGGGATTTATTCAACTATTCTAACTATGTTATGTTCTCATTATGAAATTTTTTTGTGACATCACAAGAAGTAGAAACTAGGTATTAACACAGTTGGTATCTTCTTCTAAAAGAAATCTAGCCTTTTAAAGATATCACATCTTCTCTTCATGTCACATCTTCACTTATCTAATTGTCCTAAAATCACACTTTGGACTACAACTTATTTTCATAGCTCAGTACAGGCTAGAATGTGAATTTATGAAAGCAAAGTGTTTGCTTTTTAAAGGTGAAGGAAAAGTCTTCAAAACTAAATATAAATTGAGAACAATTGCTCAGAGTGTCATTAGATCAATTAATTATTAACACCATTTGAAAGGAAAGGTCATTGGTACCTTGGAAGCTGCTGAACATTTGTGAAAGATGATAGAGGAATTATCTTTAAGGAAAGATAAATTGTTTTTTTAAAAGTAAAGAATACAGAGATCTTACCAGGGAATTACGGTTGAGCATTATCTGAATGATTTGAACTGGTGTGTGATAACATGCTGCAGAGCTGAGGGGTTTTGGTCTTACTGTCATATTTTAAAGCATTTTGTAGATCTCCCAGAAGGATCAGGACTAAGAAGAGAGCAGAGACTTCATGACTGCCTTCTGAGAAACAAGTCTTCTCCCAGCTATTTTTGTTTTTCATCAAGTGCCCATGTGAGCTCATTCTGGTGGTTTTCTTGTTTCACCTACAAATCTTCCATGAGGACATTTGGTGTATCTTGTAGGTGCAAATACAGGACCTTCTGGTTCTCAACAGGCTGTATTGTGCTGCAGGAGCCATGTAGATGGACTGGCCATTTTCATTTTTTACCCAAGTAGTCTCAACCTGCTAAATACAGATCATTTAAAAGTAACCGACTTCTGTTTGGGTTTGTATTATTTATGAATGGTTTATTAAAAACTCAGAAGGGATCACATTGAAAAATATTTTTCCTGGACAGGATTTTATCAGCTTAAGATTTATTTAGATAAGGATTCCTCCCTTGGCACTAGGTTAAAGTGGCATTTGATATTACCAGAGAGACCTTCTGGTACTGAAGTAAGTTCTTTCATGATGTTTGAGTGCCTCTTTCAGTTCTGTGACGTATTTCATGACAATGAAGGGTAATGTCGAGGGTTCAGGTGGTTGTCCTATATATTTTCCAATACCTCAGGATATCCTGCATCAATATCTCTCCCCTTCTTTCCTTCTTCTCTTTCTTCCCTTGAAGTTAAAGCTCTTGTGTGACCAAAATAAGACTAGAAGAACAGCAAGAAGGAGATGTTAATTCTCTGGCAGGGCACTGACTGGTGAGCAGGAGTTTGGAACTCAAATTGCAGTAAGAGTTTTATCCAGTGATGTTCTAACTGCAGAATCACAGAATGATTAAGGTTAGAAGGGACCACTGGTGGTGCCATTTGGTCCAACCTCCCTGTCCAAACAGGATCTTTCTGGAGCATACTGTTCAGAATTGCATCCAGACGGTTCTTGAATATTTAGATTGAATATATAATGCACAAGCAAGTTAGGACTGCTGGGACTCTGTAGCCAAGAGCTCCTTAACTAACAAGCTAAGATCATACTACCTTCAGCTCGGTCATTTTCTGGTCCCATGATGGTTGTTCTCCAGTCTTACCATCAGATTGCATGGTAAAATATATTTATCCCAGCACAAACTACCTCTTCAGTCTCTCCTCCAGAATTTAGTACACCATTCTCTGTCAGTACAAGGCCTTCCATTTTATGGGTGAGTGTAATAAAGAGGAGACAATTTGTTGAAGAACTACAGGATGCTGGCACAAGTGGCCAGATTACTTGTATTTCTATCCATGTTTAACACCTGGGGGTTTTTTATGGAATCTGGGCAGTCCTGTAACCTGATGGTCCAGCTTGGAGCTTTGTAGATCTCTTACAAGGTGGTTCCCATCTTAAAAAAGACAGACCAGGGACCTGTATTATGTGCTGTGAGAAGTTACAACCTGAGCAGGGTGATATTCACAGCTTTGAGATTTTTCCAACTACCTTAAACAACTGTAAAAACCAGATGGGACTGAATGTCATGGAGGTTTGGTGGCTCCTCTTGCAGCACATAAAAATGCCAAGGAGTACAAATTCATAAAAAGGACATTGTCCACTTATGATACAGCACATCTGTTGTTCATTCTGCAGTGAAGGAACAGACAGTGATGAAATCTGGGAACATTTTAGCGTTTTCAATCTGCATTTAATTTTCAAGGTGCCAAATAATGTTTGGAATGGTTAACTAGAAATATTTCATAGGTATAATTTTTAATTGATGCTTTTATGATCTAAAAACCCCATGATTTCTACCATCAATTTTCACAACCAAATGTAGCTTTAATGAACAGATTCATTCCTGTAGCAGTTTTGCAGGAAGGAAAAAAAACCCGACCCCAAACCATGAACATTGCCCCTGTCCATTGCACTACAGATATATTGCTTCCTGGCTTTGGAGAGGGACTAGAGATATGGATTTCATGTCAGCTGTACAGACATTGTCAGCACTATGTTTTGAACTTGTCTGCTTGCTCATCACATTTTAATTAACGAGGGCATGAGCCAAAACAGGTGTTGGTAACAGAACAGACAGCAGCTGGCAAACAATTTTTAGATCTACAATTAACTCATTTTTACTATTGTTCCAGAACAGAGAGTTCATACAGTTTTACAGAGGAGGAGTTCATACAGTTTTGCAGAGGAGGTTATTATCAGACTGAGCTGGAGAGGCACATTCATTTTTGTGTTTCTGTTTTGCTGGGGTTTTTTTAAATGACTTTTTCTCAGGCTTGGTTCTCATGGTAAAGCTGATTCAAAAGTTTAGGCTATTTTTTTTTCCAGCAGTAGGCAATTTATGTTACTAAAACAATCTAATCAAGGAACTAAATGGCCTTTGAATAAAGAACCCTAAATTTACTTCATTATCATCTTTTTTTTTCCAGAGAGAAAGTGGCATAAATTGCTCTGGAACTGGAGCTCAGCAAAACTCTTCTCCAAATTGTGTGCGTATAAATTGCCACAGAATGAATGTTGTATAAGTTCAGCAAAACCTAAAGTACATTGAAAATTTAGTCAAACTCTAAACTTTCTCATTCAGGAGTCCCAGGCTCTTTAAAGCAAACTGACTTTCTATGCCCTTGCTGTTACCTGTTCTAAGACATTTCAGATATAACACGTAAAATGTGAGCTTTTGGCATTCCCTGGTGTGTCTGCCATTCCTTGGTGGCTTAAAGCTGGATGTATAAAATGAGCAAGCAAAAATCCCATTGATTCACAAAGACATCAAGGTTAATAACATGGTGCTATTTGCCATCTCTACATGGTTTTGTGTCACAGCAAATTCCCTGAAGTAACTGAAGAGGGAGGCAACAGTCTGAGACAGAGCAAAGTCTTAGTTGTTCTGATCAAGTAAATACTCAGGTTAAGTTAATTGACTATTTTGCCAAAATGTTTCCTGTTATAGGGATAACCAATGTCTCCGTTTTAGAATCATTGTAAGGGAAATAGTGAACATCAGTCTGGTGAGACAGCAAGAACGGTAAGAGTGCTAACAGAGGAGGATGCAAACTGTTTCTAAACTAGATCTGTAAAATGGCACCTCTAAATCTTGAGGAGCTGGGGAAACTATCAGGAAAAACTTTAACATCTTCATATTCTTCTTGTTGAGAACTCAGTGACATATAAAAATCTATAAAAACTCTGTGGATGACTGGAGACTAGAGAAGTTTGGATTTATTTATATTTTTCTTTTTAAGAAAGGCTGTAGCTCTCTCTGAATGATTCTCTGTAACCAGCAATATTGCCTTAATTCTGCTTTAATAAGTTAAATAAGGAGAATCTACCTATGGGACCTAAACTTCCCCTCATTATCACACTATCCTCAGTATGTGTCTATGAAGTATGTACTTACATGGAAACTTCTGGATTTTTATGGCTGGGTACCAAGGTACCAGAACAAGAGGAAGATCAAGCCTGTCTCCATTAGTATATAAAATGGGGCTGCAGTAGAAGCTGGGCATTTATACATAACCTGAGACCTTGCACCAGCAGAGGACAAGCACTGTACCAATGTTTGTACTCATTGCAGGTGGGAGTTATACACATGTTGTATGTTATCCCATACAGTTCAACATTAGAATCGAGCTGTCCACTCCAAGGCTATATCTGACCTCAAGCTATATTTAAAATTACTGTAAACATAGCTCCTCCTGCCTTCAGAGAAATAAACCATCAACTGCATCATCACCTCCAAGATAGTTGCCAGTTGTTGCCGGGAAGTTACACAGTATCACAGTGATGATAAACTTGGAAAAGACCTTGAAGATCATCAAGTCCAACCTATAATCCAGCTAAATCCTAACATCTATAGCATTTATATTGTGACCCTCAACATCTCGTCCAGTCTACCATTAAACACCTCCAGGGAAGGCGATTCAACCACTGCATTCCAGTTCCAGATCACTTTGTTGTTCTGTGAGTGCTGAGGGGGCTTCCCTACCCTTGTGATCCATGGAGAGGAAAACATGCACCCTTCAGGATGGTCAACCTACTTGTCCAAAGACTGGATCATCTTGACATTGATATTGATGATTTCCATGAGACAGCTGTGGGGATAAAGAATTTCCTGATCCTTGAGACATTGTTCTTTACCCACATGTAGTTTTTATTACCTGGCTTTGATACCAGTCGTGTCAGAGCCCCAGTGGTGTGTAAACAGCAGCTGAGATCAGCCCCAGAACAAACTGGTGTCAGAATGCAGGCTCAGGCATGACCTCCAAATGCCTGTGCAGTTTTATGGTCAGCACAGCTTCTGCCGACTTCTGGTATGTGTCAATTAGCACAATGCCAAACAGGGGTTTGGCACTGTCTGGGGATCACATTTCTCAGAAACTATTCCCATTGGTAATTTGAATTTAGACACTTTGTTTCAGGGGAAAGAGAGTTTCAATATGTGAGCACCTGTCAAACCATGTCATCTGGCCTCTGAGAAATGTCCTTAATAGCTTTACTGAGTAGGATAGGCATAGCTTGGGGGATCAATGGAAAACTAAAAGGCTTGTTAGCATCCCTTGAAATTGAAGGTTAGACCCGTGAGTTATTGCATGAATACCACAGCATAAGGGAGTGCAATATTTAAGCATGAAGACTTTATGTGCTGAATGACCCAAAAGGCCAAATGAATATTAGCTGTTGTATGGAATATCATTCTGTGCAGACAATATGCCTGGAATAATTAACAGAGTAATGGATTTATGTTGCTATAATAAATTTATGTTAGACATAAATTTATGTTAGACATAACAATTTTAATTCACATATCTCTGAAATGATGATAGCAGCTGTAAAACTGGTGCATTTCTTTATTAAAACCAGCTAGATCAAATAGTTCAAAGAAGGGTCAAGGACCAGAATTCTCAGGTCATATTGTGTTTTAACCCCAGTCAGCAATTGAACCCCACAAGGCCACTCACTCATTTCCCACTGGCTAGGACTATATTTATAACTGGAAAAAAAAGAGTAAGGAGATTAATTTTCTTTGAGTAGAAAATCACCAGAATTAGTATTGTTTTGATGGAAATTCTTTTGTTAACCAGTTAAGTATTAAATGGGCTAAAACTGTCTCAGTGCTAGATCTCAAACAGGGGTTATTCACGAGATAATTGTTCAACTGCATTTAATATTTTTATCAATATTTTAGGAGATAAAGATGCTTTATGGCAAGGCTTTGTGTGAGGACGGTCATAGCAGCAAATCTGGGGGTAATTTAAAATGTATCTGGATAATTTTAATGTCTTGGGTTCAAGCCTGAAGAATTCAGCTTTTCCCATAGTAAATTTATATTTGATCAACTGAATAACTTTCTAGACCTGATTGACTGTATTGACTAGATCTTCATTTCCTTATAGCAGAAATGAAGACATTTAACAGTTCAGTGCAGATAAACTAAGTAATAAATAGGGAAATAAGAGGACAGGCATTGTCCCATCACGTGGAAACTTGCTGAAAACTCAAAGAAGATTCTGGTGCCTGTTGAGTTCAATCAAAAACCTAGATGTCAGGCATAAAAAAGTGATTTTTCCAAAAAATAAGGCTTTGATAAGATTGGCTTAAGACCTTTCTGGTTGTGGGACATCTATAGCAAGATGAGAAAATAATATTAGAGAGAATTCAGGAGAGAATTCAAGTATTGGAAACCAGTGTCATAGTGTAGTTCCTTAGTGTTTCACTTCATTGAAAAAGAAAGTTACGACATGAATTAATCCCTATGTGCAGCAGTTTATATGCACAGATTTGTGGCAACAGTAAGGTTAGTACTGGTTAGCTCTATCATTATATTTTATCCCACTCTCTCTCTAGACAGAAACACTTTAATTCCTTGAAACAGCTTAGATAACTTAGAAACAGTTTTGATAACTTATTAATGTGGAGATAATATTCAGTTAATTAGCATACATCAGAGCTTTCACTAGTCACCAGAAGCAAACCACTTATAAGAAATGGTAGAATGAAAGTTCCTAGACTTTATTTCTGTGGTATATATTGTTAGCCAATAATTTGTGACAAAAAAGGATGATATGATGCAAAAATTTTCAAAAGTCACATTTTTTAAAGTCAAATTTGAAACACATGCCTCAAAACCCAGCAGCAATTTTTTGCCTTGAGTTGATGCCTTGATGTGTTGCTATTTAGTCCTAAAAGCTGAAATGAGGAGACATATTACACTGACAAGAAAGAACACTGTCACTTGCCATTGATATGAGAAGCACAAACATAATTTGGCACATTTATAGAGAACCATTTTTAAATGGTGATAGTAAGAGGAAAAAAAGTACATTCTCTGCTGCCATATTTTTACATGGTGTAAATTTAAGGTACAGAATATTGCAATATGTTAAACCTCCTGCGAAATGAATATTTGGAAACACTGATGCCTCTCTGGTGTAAGTGCCGCATTCCATGACACAATATTTAATATATTTATTCCAACAGCAAAAGCTGTCACATGTTGACCTGTTGCACATATCATCTGCAGGCTGCAGCTGTAGTTTAACATCCTGGAGTTAATTTGCTCACTTGTTACATCCTTTGGTGTGAAATGGGGTTGATTTTTAGTTCAGTCATAGCACCATTCTATGACTTTGCTGCAATTTTTTCCAAAACAGATTCAATTTTCACCTTATCCAGCCTCTTGTTCCAACACACACAGAGAGATTTCTGAGTAGCTTTTCTAGCTTTCCTAGCAAGATAAAGTGACGCCTACTTATGTCAGTGGCAGGGAGGTTGCCTTGTCTTGGGTATTGTGGTAGCACAATAAAACAGGCAATCTTCTTTCCTTTTGTCAGCTGCTGAGTTCCTACCTGACTGTAGATAGTTATATCTCTCTTTCAGAAACATTTCCCTCTGGATCTCATCCATCCCCTTGGCAGAATGAGAACTGCACTGGACAAAACACTTTGTAATAGGCTCCTGAGAGCAATGTGCAGTGCCTTGGAGCCCGAATAGGTCTCTTGAATCTGTTTTCTGTAATTCATTCCTTTTAGTGCTAATAACGTGAAACGTTTCCCAGAGAGCTTTTCTCCAAACATCTGGGAATGCTGCAGGAAACCAGCATGGCAGAACTGAGCTCCCCATGGGCTGAGGTCTGTTTATCCACATCTATGTTCTCTTCAGCTTGGGCTGCAGCAAACTGCTTTCTTTTGCAAGAAAATAGACTGTGAAGGTGAATGGATGCTTGGAACTGGCTTGCAGATGTTATCAGTAACCAGATGATAAGAGGATTTGCTAAACTGTGCTTTCTGTGGTTGCCATAGCAGTTGTGAATCATAATTCCCTCATTAAGAAGCTTTAGCAGGTAGCAGTAATGAAGGATTTACCTCTGTTCTGGAAGTCACAGGCAGTGGTAGAACAGTAAGAACCCAACTATGAATTGGGTAGTGTTTAAGAAAGGATCTCCTTCTTTAATTTCTATTTTTTTTCCTTTGCTCTTGTCTATCCATTCCCCCTCCATTTCCATAAAAAAGAACATGATGCACAAAAGTGTTTCTCTAACAAGACCAAAATGTTTGCATTGGATCTGCTGTGTTAGAGCTGCAGGCCAGCAGTGATCATGGTTTTCCCAAAAAGGTTTTCTGTTACTGAGGCAAAAACCCCCCAGACATCCGGGGAGGGACAGATAGAAATACTCTTGTCGTTTTATTTTATCTTTCTTTCCTTTTGTCCTTTTTTTTTTCCCCCTTGGATGTTCTATTTGAGTAAATGATAAAAAAACTCCCATAAATTAAGGGTCACCTTTGTGAAATAAATTTCATGTCAAAGCCACCTCTGTCTAACTTCTTGCCTTACCTTTAGGTTGGCTCCCTGTTTCTCCCTTGCAATAATAACTGCAAGGCAATTCTCTTTGATCCATTTGCCTTTCTGTTACACACACTTTGTCTGTCAGTTTACTCTATCCTCTTATTTACTGCTAGCCCCTCTGCTTCAAACTGTATTGTTTCAGCTTTCAAGAGCTCAAATGTCCTTCACAGCTCTGTCAGTGTAACAGAACCTGCCAGGGAAGTTCTCCCACCCCAAATGGAGGTCTACTTTTTAAAGGCCAAAGCAAATCACAGAATCACAGAATCACAGAAAATTATGAGTTGGAAGGGACCCACAAGGATCATCTAGTCCAACTCACCATCCAATACCCGTACAGAGACCGAGAGCACATCCCAATGTGCCCACTCCCTGCTGCTCTCTGGCAAATGGAGATGAGTACTTTATTGGGAGATACTTCTAGATTAGATGTTGTATAGGTACCATATGGGAACAATTTTCTCTCTGCTAAACCTATAGTCAACGTAGTTCAGAGCAACTGCAAGGCTGAAAGTACCTACTTGGTTGAGAGGGGGTGTAGTTTGAGATAAAGGGTTCAGTTCAAGAACTTTTGAATACAGCAGTCAAAGGACTTTTAATGAAAATTGGGATAATCTGTGCCCCTGGGGATATCTAGATCCAACATCTGGTTGTGAATTAGAAGGCATGATCTGGTATGTGCATATCACTAAGCCTTCAAAGCTCTCAAGACATAGCAATGCCTGTTGTGCCAAAGGAGTTGAGTTAACTACCACATCCCTTCTTCCAGAGTGACTTCTCTTTTTTCCTCATCCTTTTCATGGTATCCTTCTTAAATATGACCCCGACTAAATTTCAACAACTAAAATGAATACTCAGATGGCTTTATGCAATTTTTCTAGCATATATCACCACAGTAAAAGTTATTTTCACAAAAAGAAAATCAGAGGTAACCCAAAGTTCTGTATGGGTCTAGTCTACACCTGGTTGTCTTCCTCTGGTATTTGGGTAGGTCTGGTTTCAGGGCTCAGTCAAGCGTCATCCAATGTAGGGAAAAACCACTAACGCTCTTCTGGGAAGTTCTGAACAGATCTGAAAGCAGTGTGGAATATATGCGTTGTAATATAGCTACAGTATTTTAATTGCAGGCATCTGCCATTCCACTAATGCAGATATTCGTGGAAATGTTTACTTCATTACTGCCTCACAAGATCTTAATTAAGCTGACTGGAGATTTGAACAAAGGAGGATTAAAAAGCATCAATTATGTGTATTACCATGTTGAATAGGGCTCTGAAACTCAGACCTGAACTTCTGTGGAAAGGGGCTGTTCAGGAATGCTTATCTGAGGTTGGTGATTGCAAGCCCTTCATTTTGCACACTCTGGGGTAGGGCTGCATTCTTCCTGTGGCAATAACAGCCTTTCATTTGGGTAATTACGAGCTGTTTACGCAGCGTGAATGTCAACGCGGATTGTGCATGAGCTGACAACATTAAACCACAGTGAGTGACAGCAGAGATGTCACTCAGATCCAGCAATCAAGCCTGTGGAGCACCAAATCCAAACTCAGGTGTGTGGTGCATAGAGAGAAACTTTCGATCAAAATGTGAGTTTCAAATTATGATGACGTGGAGCTATTTCTTAATCAAAATATGCAGCAGCACTCTAAATAAAAATGAAATACAGTCATACCTCTGGATTTGGGGGATTTGGGTCTTCTGAGGCTCCTGTGGAACATTAAATCCATGGATTCAGGTCGGACATTAATATGGTAAATTATTGTCATAAATATGGCAACTTTGCAACCCTGCAAAATCCTGAGGCCTCTTATGTCTAGGAGTAGGAGTGTTTCCCCTTAAACTGCAGTGGCTAGCACAGGGAGGAGTGTTTTGTTTAAGGCTATGCATATCTGCATATGCACATATGTAGGTATGCACTGACAAGTCCAGGCTGGCTACTGGGCCTGAGCTGGAATGGCTGATTGAGACCCATCCACGTGTTACAGTTTAAGGCTTCCTCACTCCTGGCAGGGGCGGGCAGCCACCCGGGGCCAGTGACATTGTCTGGACCCCTGTCAGGTGAGAGACACCCACGGCTGGGGAATGGTCATGACTGTGAGGTCCCAGGCAGCCGGGGGATCCCGGCCAGGCATAGACAGACATATCCCTGTGTGTGAGTGAGGAGCGCTAGCAATGCCCCTTGGTAAAGAGGCACTGCACATGCATTGACCGGAAAGCTCTACAAATCACTGAGACAGATTCGTGGGAAAAAATCTGTGAGGTCACAAATATGACAGCATGAATTACCGTGGTACAACTGTACTTCTGGAGAAATTTGGATATTCATAAGGTATAACATTTCCACACATCCTTATTCCTCCTAAATCCCAATAATTAACTAAAGTTACATTGTAGTAAATGTATCTGAAATATGAAGTCTTTTACCAACAGCCCAGAAAAACTAACATTATATATTTGGGCTTGGAAGAAAGTACAGTCATACCTCAGTTATTTGTGCTGTCATATTCATGGCTTCTCATATTCATGAAAATTTTTCCTGCAGCTTTTACTCGGTTATTCATGGAGGGGTGCGGTACCGACTTCCAGGGCAGGCAGCCAGGAGTCAGGAAGTCTTTAGCTGCAACACAGAGACCCATGTAGGGCCCGTGTTCCAGCCCTTCAGGCACAGCAGCCAGCCTGGATTTGCCAGTGCATGTCTGCACAGGCGCATATGCACATGCACACATTCCTAGGCTCAGGCAGAGCGCTGCTGCCAGTGCTAGCTGCTGCAGTTAAAGGAAAAAAGCCGTAAGGAGCCTGGGATGTTGCAGTGTGCCAAAGTTGCCACATTTCTGGCAATAATTTGCCATATTAACGTCCGATCCATAATCGGGGATTAAAGGTTCCACAGGATCCATAGGAGTCCCGTAATCCATGAATATGGAGGTATGACTGTATTTTTATTAAAATATATTTGTCACAGATGCCTTTAAATGTGTTACTTTATATTTTTGGATCACAATGTGCAGTGAAAAAAATACTTTTTAAAAAAAGAGTTAAAGTGAATGCTTTCAAATGGCATTATCCTACATTCAGATTCATCTGGTACTCTGACAGTCACATCATATGTAGAACTAGATGAGATTCAGTTAGCATAAACCATCTGAAAACACAATATTATTACTTATATTGTGGCTTATACACATTAGCTGTGACCCTCTTTCCATAATTTATAAATATATATTGTTTACAAGAAGTATTTTACATCTTGATGGTTGAGTTGAAACACAATTTACCTTACTGCATTTGCTGTGTTTTTACCTGACACATACTGATTTCTTTTCTGTGTAAACACAGTATGAATTCTGTTTGCAGTTAGTAGCACCAACCAATATGAGACTTATGCTGTGCTGTACGATAATATTTTCTTTTTCTGTTGTGCTTTGCAATGATCTTTACCATTAACACTGATAAGAACGAAAAGAAACCAACTGAGACGGCTGCACCAGCAAAGACCAATAGAGATAAAGCTCTTGTGTGCATTGGGATTTTTACTGGAGCAAACAGCACTGTAAACAGCATTCCTCTTTCATGAAGAGGAAAACAAACAAGCAAGGGTTGCTTTGAGGATTTCAGGCCCCATTGTTACATGTGCATGCATCTTTCTTAGCTGATTTTATTTAAGAATGTTGATTTTTTTCCCCCTTATTCTGCAGCAGGAGTATTAGGTGGACTTCTTAGACAGAATCCAGATAAGACATAAGCTGCTGATCCTCCTCAATCCCATAGTTTTGACTTAGCCCAGTGTTCTCTTGAATAAAATTGTGCTGTGAACATTGACAGTAATGTGGGTCAGATGATAAAGTCTCTGTAACGAAGCTTTTCAAGCCAAAATTTCTCCTGCTTTAAAGAGAGTCTGCAGTATAGAAGAGCTTAAAGTAGCCTCAGGGGAAATAAATAGTTTTAAGAAAAAAAAATCATTAAATAAATCCGATTTCTATTGGATTTCACTTAGTAAAATAGGCATGGCAACATCAAGTCATCGTGCCCTGGGCTGGTGTTTTCCAAGTGACAAAATGTTTATTGCTTCATTTCAAAATTACTAATTCAGATTTTACACTTGCATTACAGGAAACTCAAACTCAAACCAAATATTTTGAATTCCTTGTAAGGCTGGTTTTATTTCTCTTTACTGACAGTTTCAGTACTTACTCACCCTTTACAATGGTTTGAAATAAAGATGATGTTCGCTCTTGAAATCTGTAATTGGTCTGTTGTCTTCTGTGGACCTAACAGCATGAAATAAGCTACTTCTTTGTTTGTTTATCTGTTTTTAATTTTTTAGGGAGTTGTGCAACCACAGGCTGAGGACAACATAACTGTCAACATAAAGCTGAATTTTCTTCTGTAGATGTCTGATAATGAAGAAGTGAGATTAATTATTAAATCCTTAGATTTAATCACTCCTGAGATTTAAAAAACCCAGCACCCCATCAATCTCTTTGTAAAGTTGCTGATTGTACAAAGCATTTACTTATGAGGTTCAGTATTTCCCTTACCTCCAACACTCATGCTTTGATTGAATTTTAAAAGTCAGATTATTGTCATCTTAATTTAAAAAATCCAAGGTATTTCCTTTATCTTCCTATGCCGTTCTTTCTTTTTTGCTTACAAATGGTATTCTGACATTTCTAATATAGGCTGCGTCTGTATGATGGTTTCCTAGAATATTTTGATAAGGAACTCCAAAACCAATTTAGTCAGAGAACAAATCTGATGTCAGACTGAAAAAGATTTGCCTTTCTTTTCTTTGCTAAAGGGAAAGAAACTAGCAAACTCCATTCAAGAGATGAAAAGATAGACTTATCTTCCTCTTACAACAACTGAAATCTCTGAGATATGTCAGGTTTTATCCTGACATGTTTCTTTCCTCCTCACACTAAAAGATGAGAATCCTTTTGATGCCTGATATTTCTTTCCTCTCCTTGCAACCTATTTGTAACAGAATCAGTTCTAGCAAGAGAGAACAAGTTAGTCCTTTATTATCTACCAGGCTGTTTCCTCTCTGACCTCAACTTCCAGATCACTTAGGCTTGTATAATCTAGTTTTGATGGGGAAAATACAGCGTGGATTTAATAATGCAACTCTTTATCTAAGTCAAGTTTTATTCATAGAGGTATTCCAATTCCTTTGGTTTCTTTGAGTAACATTTATCCCTCGGAGTTTGGATGTCTAAAAATTACCTGTGTACTCCAAGTTGGCAATGCAAGAGGATAATTCACTCTCCCTGTCTGAGATATCTTTGGGGAGGAGTGAAGTGGTGTTTGCACCTATCAGTCTTTCTGTACCAGCTGTGCTGGAAAACTAACCCAGGCTGGATCTTTGCCAGCTGGATGAAGAAAAGAATAAAATGACTCCTACTTCTTGAACGCAAAAAGGTGCCACATAAGAATTTTCAAAATCAGTCTTTTTGATTAAGGTCTGAAAAAAAGTTTAAAAAAAATCAGAATCATCACTGCAGATTCTGTATCCTCATTTTTCAAAGCAATTTTTAAAAGCAATTTCTTAATTATTGAGATATCTATTGAGCAAAATTAAAATTTCTGAAATATCAAAGTGAAATCTAAACGTTTGGTATGTATAATCATGGAATAGTTAAGGGTGAAAAGGACTTCTTAACCAATTGAGTCCAACCTTTAGCCCATCACTGCCAAATCCACCACTGAAGCACATCTCTAATAATATTTCATAACCGTCTGAGGAAGACTTAATGAAGTACAGATATTCATGTCTTTTGCAACTAGGATATTATTTTAGCTTAGATTTCAGCACAGAACAGGTCTCATATATTTAATTGGAGCAGCAGTTTGCAAAAGCACTGGGTGTCCTTGTACATGAAAGTATGAGGTTTCTGCTGGTTGATGTGATGATCTTTCAACATCACACAGAAACACGGACCATAGGCTACCAACAGACAGCCTTCACAGCCCCAACTAAGCCTGGAGAGTAAGACCTTGAAGTTTTACTGACTTGTCCTGGAAGCATTGCCAAAATCATTTTAACGATTTCAAAACCCGGAGATGAAAAACTTGAGGACAAGACTTGTGAGAAATCGATTCATCAGAGAGAGAGAGAGGGAGTAGGAATACGGTTCAAATTCCAGATTTTCTGGCAGCACCAAGAGACATTCGTGTGAGTCATGGCATACATCCAAATGACAGAACAATTTTATTCCTTCTACTTTATTCCTTACCCTAAGAGATGTTATTCAATCCTTAGGAGTGATGACAAAGCATAGGGAGTGCACATGAATAGTAATTAGTATATACTAGTGTGATTACTATGGGCAAATTTAGTGCTAAGTAAAAAACTGTGCAGGACATACAAAGGAACAAAAACTGCAGGTCCTATTGCTATCTGCAAAGCTACTCACGTGATCTTAACAGTAGGTAGCAGTAGATTTGGTTGTCTGTTTGGGGTTTTTTTAATAGGAATGCTGCACACATATTTTTCTAGTCAGTTATTCCTTCCATGACTCTGAATGTGATCTTACTCGCTCATTGATATTTTCCAGAAACTTTAGTCAATACTTTCAACATTTTCCACCAAGAACCATTGATTTTGATGAAATTTTGTTTCAAAAATTAAGTGGGAGAAAAAGCTTGAAAACATCAACATCTAATATTTTAGAGGCTTTGAAAATTAAACTTTTTGGTGTTTGTTTTCAAAAATCCTCTTAATCACAAACTGACCTTTATTTTCTTAGATCAATGAAGATAAAGGATGAGACTGTTCAAACAAAACGAACAGAAAGAGTGTTTCTGTAAAATTTAGTTTGGTTTGTTGTTTTGTTGTTGTGTTTTTTCCCTAAATACAGCTTGTGCAGTTATCCGGCTCTCAGTAATGCAAATCACAGCTCCACTGACATTGCATTTCTCTGATAAGCAGACACAGAAACATACACACATACGTTGTCACCTTCACAAAGAAATCAGCTTCAGGTAAAATATTAATTAAAAGGACAGTTGTTTTAGGGAGGGGAGTAGATGCAGTTGATAAAGCACCAACTAGAGGCTGGGAGAGGGGAAGTGTTGGGTTTCCAGGGACTGCCAGCTTACCACAGCTCTCATGGACTTGCCTGCTCTATTCACTAATACACTGCTGAGATGTGACTGATTAATTCACAGGTTGTATGATTATAGGTTAAATGACCAAGAGGTCATTTAAAGATATAATTACTCCCTGAAAGTCCTGGGCATTAGGAAAGTGAACTGGCTAAGGGACATGGAAATTCCACTGCTGGAAAGAAGATGCATCACTCTAACATTTGGCTTTCTCTTCTCTCCTCCACAGACTTGCTAAGATTGTGCTGAGCTTGACTGAGGTTTTGGCCCTCACTTCAAGCTCTCCTGACTACTTTGCACCTACTCCCAACTCTACTTTTGCCTACAGAGAATGGTTACTTTTCTCCTACTGTTTGACTTCCTGTTACAGAAACCTCTGGTCACAACATCAGAAGAAGACCAACAAAGTTTGTGAAGGGTCTGGAGCACAGGTCTTATGAGTGGCTGAGGGAGCTGGAGGTGTTTAGCCTGGAGAAAAGAAAGTTCAGGGGGGATCTTTTTGCTCTCTACGACTACATGAAAAGAGGATGTAATGAGTTGGGGTTAATCTCTTCTCAAGTAGCAAGTTATAGGATGAGAGGAAATGGCTTCAAGTTTTGCAAGAGAAAGGATATTAGGAAAAATTTCTTCACCGAAAGGGTTGTAAACTTTGGAAGAAGCTGCTCGGGGTGACTCAGGCTCAGTCACCATCTCTGGAGGTATTTGAAAGATGTGTAGATGTGGCATTGGGGGACATGGTTTAGTGATGGACTTGGCAGTGCTGGATTAATGGTTTAACTCAATGCTCTCAGAGGTATTTTCCAACGTAAATGATTCTATGATTCTATGACACCATGATTCTATTACCTTGATCTGTGTTGCAACTGCAAAACAGCCCACCACCAGTTTTACTGCTGGAGACTCCTTGCCAGTGGCTGGTAGACAATCTGGGGAAATTATCATTTACTTAGCTTTTTGTTATACTCTTATACAGTATCTATTTCCTTGAAGTTGCTGTTGGTGATAGAATGCCACTAAAAATGGACATTTATTATTGCTTGAAATAGGCATTTTTATGCTCTTGTGTGGGTACTTAGCAAATTTTTACAGCCAGATCACCCATCTATGTGTTTGTGAAGACTTACTGGAGCCCCTTTCATCTTCAATGTTTCAAATTCATCTCTGAGATTATTGCTTCAAGGTATGAAATGGTGCAATTTCAAATCTTTCCAAGGAAAAAGCTATTAAAGAAATCTGTCTAGTGAACACGCTATTTGGAAATAAATTTTGACTGCTTTTCAACTGTTCTCAGTCCTTACAGCCCAAAATGCATAGGAAACAACAGAAGTGTGCTTACAATCACAGATTATACAATTAATAGCTGATGACATTCAGGAAATAGCAGTGTGTCTAGTTTCCAAAGATAAATATTTATAATGTAAGCATTTAATGACTTAAACATCTTATTTGACTTCCCTTGCCTTCCATTGCCTTGTCTAAACATTGTACAGAATTCTACTGGCACTAATTTCTGAAGTAATGTATTTATATCAGTCTTGTGTAACATGGTGCACAGCAGATATAACCCCCACTTACACACTGGTTAATAGGAAAATGTCATTCAGTGGTGTGGTGGTAAACAAAGAAGTGGGTAAACTAATTTAGTTGCTGTTCCATTGCAGACTGTGATGAGTAGGCACAAAGTTTACAATCCCTGTAAAGTTGGGTGAACTCTGTGTAGTTATGAACTACAAACTGATTATTCCTTCAAAGATGGACATGATCCTTCTGAAATTCACCAGCAGGTGATAAGAGACTCTTCAGTGTATGATTCCTGAGACTGGTATACCTGAAAGAGTCTTTATTTCCACAGGGGGGCAAGCATATGCTTTTATTTTCTTCAGTCTAATTCAGCAATTAAGAATACAGAAGATAGCCTTTTAAGTTACACGGCTTAAAGGAGATGGACTACAGTTTAATGTTGTCTTAAGACTTTTCCAGCCTCCCTCATGTCATTTCCCTCTGCAGTTTTTCTTCTTCTTCCATTACTAGCACACCTCTAGTGTGTCTAAGCAATGGGGTTCCCTTGTGCATGACACTGAGTTATCATCCTATTTCACTTCACAAATCTTTTCCCTGGTGGACCCTGAAACTCTCCATAAAATTGAGGAATTTCCAATGACTTGAATTCAATAGCCAGAAAGACTAATTCTGAAAACAATCAAGCCATGAAGTGTGTTGTTATTAAAAAAACCCATGATGAAATCCGAAATAATTGGTTACTTTTGACTCACTAGGTCAGACCTAAGGAAGCACTAAGGCACAGTTGTTTACGTATTTCTCATAATGCTGTTCTTGGATTTACAACCCAAATGTGTCCAGGAAGTGCAGGGACAGGCCTGGCTCCAGTTTTTTTGTTCTTCACATGGCTGCACAGCTCAAAGGTGCTCATCTGTGCCCTCTGCTCATCGCACCCACAGTGTGGGATCTGGATAATGGGACAACTCATACAAATCCTTTAATCATCAGCCAGCCAATTGTGAATCGGGTAAAGGTGCCACACCAGCCTCAATGTAAAAGCAAATCAGCTATTTTAGAAAGTACTCCAATTGATTCTGATATGGTGGATTTCTAACTCCGCTGTGAGAAATATATGTTTATCTGTTTGTGTGTACATACAAAACATGGGTGTGCATTTTAAATGTTGATTTACGCAAAGGTAGCTAGTCTGAGACATTGAGATGAAGACAGAAATTTTTGGAGGTCTGTTGTCTGAATTTTCCAACAAATGTATTTGTTATAGAGCCAGAAGAAAATGAAGCAGGATTACTAAGCATAGGAATGGATTTAAGGAAGGTCTTTGATACAAAGGAAAATAAACATTTAGGTGAACCACTCAAGGAAGGAATTGTGTAAGCATTAAAGATGAATTAAAATTAATGGTAGGAGGAACTGTGACTATAGTTCTCCACCTGAGCTGACAATGCTTCTAAAAGAAATCTAAGAAATGTGGCTTGAACCAGAAGTGACAGAACACTAAGGAAGGAGAGCAACGGAAAAGAGTTAGGAGGCAAGACAGGCAGGAAAGTGCCCTTTGGGATCTGTAATGGAGTTTGCTTAAAAGAAGTTCACACAAGCAGCAAGTGTGATACGGCTGATAATGTTTTATCCTTTCTTTGAAAATTCCTGTAATTAGATGTTCCATTCCAAAAGACATCCCCTAATGTCTTTACTCAGTGACAGCAAATAGCAACACATAGGGAAAAGTGGCACAGGACAGCACACAGTTTGATAAAATCTCTGGCTCACATTAGTGGAATACGTATTTTGTTGCTGCTGCAGGTTTCTGATGCTGGCCCAGAGAAGTGATAGGAGTTCAGGTATAATGGGAATGGCATGGCCTCAAGCATGATCAGGGGATGGTGTCTTAACAAGAGACCTGCTACCAGTAGCACCACTGCTGCTGCTCCTGGCTGCTTTCATCCGCCCTTTTTGGAGGAAAATAGACTTGTTCGTACCAGTTTCATACTGGGTTCATAATTAGCTTGGAATTTGTACCACAAGTAGGACTTTTAAGGTGGTGAAGAGAGTGCACACCCACATCTTAGAGCCTAGATACTATAAATAATGTATAGATGCATTTAACTTTATGGATTGCCAGTGTTCACCCTGGTGATATATTTAGGAATGTGCCTGAATATTTCCTGGGAAGGCTTTTGTTATCAGCCCTCCTCTGTCCAGACAAGGACAGATCATTTTCTTAAGGTTATGCAATAACTCAGCGAGATGCCTTTCTTTTATGGGCTCCTTGTACCATTGAAATAGAGATAATAATGGGAAATGGAAAAGACCAAAACAATTTTCTGGTTCAGCATAAGGAAACTTTTAAGTTCAAAACACCACTGCTCTGTATGCTCAGAACTGTTCAGAGATCCTGATGCTGAATGCACAGTCTGAATTTGTCTCCTAACTGAAAGCAAATGTAAAAGGAATTCTGGCACAGAAATGGACCATCCTTGTAGGTTATTTGGCTTATTTCATTCAAACCAGTTCAGTCAGAGTTGACTGAAGTTATGGAACTAGTTAAAGACTAATTATAAACTAGTGACTGACTAGTAATAAGTATTACAGCAGCTATAATATATCAGTAATATATATATACTAATATTAGGAAATTGGCTTCCTCAAAAGCTTTGTCATTATAAGTAAAAAGTTATTCAACACATAAAGTTGATCTAACATCAGAGCCACTGGAAATGGAATACAACATAAACATTATAAGTTTTCTTCTTCAGTCCAGAGCTTGTAACTTGTTATAAATTTATTTTTGAACATTTTATTCAAAATGTCATGCGACTATCCCAAAATATATCCTTTCTTTTTAGTTTTTCTTTATTCAGAACAGAAATAACCTAATCTAACTAGAAAAGAAAAATGCTAAATGGAAAGTGATTAGAAGTGCTAAGTCCAGCTGGTGGTTGGTTACTGGTGACACCCCTTAGGGATCCATACTGGGCAATAGTTACTGCTTGACAACTTTATTGATGAATTAAACGATGTGCCAAAATTCTGTCTCAGTGTGTTGGCAGAAGGTATTTGGGACGCAAGGAGAGCTTGTCAAACTGGAGACATGGGCTGACAGGAGCCTCATGAACTTCAACAAAGGCAAAAGCAAAGTCCTGCCGCTGGAACAAAGAAACGCCATGCACCAGCACCAGCTGTGGGCTGACCATCAAAACATCTCCATGTTTTTTACATCTTCACTTGTGTGCCTCTGCCCGGGTGCTGCTTCAGAGATCCCTGGTTTTACAAGGTAATGAAAATAAATTTACACTTCATGTTTCATCCATGGTTTCATGGTTGTTCCTGCATCCTACCAGAACTGACTCATGCAGGACACAGAAAAGCACATGATTTTACCTCAGAACTAGGAGAGAATCTCTAGTGATGCTCAGTTTTTTCATGGGGAGAGTCCTTTTGTTCTACTGTAAAACTTTTCTCCTTTTTACTGGAACAGAAAATAGGTTTCTCTTCTTATCTCCCCTTCCCTCCCCTGAAAGGAATGTGGCCAGAGGAGGGGCTTTCTCCTTTCTACTGGACAAACACTGGAGGATTGTTTTTCTTATCTTCCCTTCCCTGCAAGGCATGTGACTAGGGGAGGTGCCTGATGGCCAGGGCGGGCTGAGTGACAGCCAATGGCATGTGAAGACACGCCCACAAGGCATGTGACATGGGAGGGGCCTGAAGCCCTATAACTACAGCTCCTGGGCTCACAGGAGGGGGTTTATGGACCTTCTGGACTGAGGATGCCTCATTTTCACCTCTGATCCCTACCACCGCAGTTTTGCCCAGGACCACGTGGACCTTTGACTCCTGATCTCAGCACAGCTTTTCCCCTGCCGACTGCTGGATCTCCCTGCAGCCCCTTGGACATTTCAGGAAAGGATCACTGGCTGTTATTCCACAGTATGTTTGTTTTTTTTCTTTCTCCCAGTAAAGTTCTTATTTGTCTTCATATATATTATTCAAGTATTTCTAAATTCAATTCATACTTCATCTTAATTGACCAGGATAAGTTTGCTTGTAGAAGTGGACCAAGGTCCTCTCATTTTTATTCCTCAACACCTTATCTGTACAATAACAGAAAATAAATCTTCTTTTCTCTTCCTCTTACCTATCAAATTGCTCTTGCGCTGATCAAGGATTGTCTCATTCACTGGGAATAAACAGCACTTCACATGGCAAACTTTTAATCTTTTTTTGTGTTCTAGACAAAGAAATAGAAATAATTTGCAGAAATAGTAATTACAAGGGGCCATCTGTCCTTTTGCAAGTGTTTTACATGCTACAGAATGTTAATACCAACATACATTTATCAGCTTTAATAGACATCTGGAGCGCAATCATCCAGCAACCACTTGTATAAAAGTTGCTGCATGAAATAATTATCAGTGAAATATGTTAAATAAAAAACTGTCCTTACAAGCATTGAAACAGATACCAGATTTTTCAAGCTCCAAGAATTAACAAGAAAAGAAATACAGCTATCAGCAGATTTTCTCCTGTATAGTCTTTTTTTCAGACAACTCTTTTTCAGACAACTTAATTAGTCTGTATATAAAACTCACTGACATGAGCAAAGACTTCAAATGTTGGGAAATTTGATCTTGATCTGTCTGGTCTAGTTTCTTCCTCATGTTCCCCCTGTTTTTTAATGTAGTTTGCAAATCTAAGAACATGATTTACATTCAATATATCTTGTGGCTCGTTACTAGGCAGACTCAATGATGCTGACTCCATTCTATCTTCTCATTACTGCTTATCATTTTGGGGTTTGCAAATAGCTCGTGGGACACAGTAATAGCCAAGAGAATAAAGACTATGTCAAAAAGATGAAGGGCACTTTCATTGCAATGAGAGAAAAGACCTGCTTTTAGACCAACAGTGTTGTTAACTATTGAGCAAAATGTGCACACCTTCTGTCTGGAAACAGAAAATACAGCAGCGCTGAGACTTTACTTCTACATAAGGGTATTGCCAGGAATGTTGATATAGGATTGGTCATTATGTGATATATATTTAGACATTGGCACAGGGCAGATCAGAAGCTGCTGAAGCCGATGTATTATATACTTATGTATTTCAGAGCTCTGTCTCAGGTTCCTAAAATCTTTGAAAGCAAATAAGCTAATTTTCATCCCTTTACCAGGCAGAAGTTATGGTGCTCTTTCCTCCGGCCTCCAGGCACTGAGCAATTTGCACTTGCAGTACAGTCCCATTTAGAGGAAGCAGAAGATACCATGTTCCAAATAGGATATACATGACAATCCCTCCTCAGGTATCCGACATCCTACTGGAAACCTGATTTGATTACCCCAGTGGCTAAATCCTGCTAAAACTTTTTGGAGTAAAGCAGAGACCTGTCAGACTTTTATCATAAATTATTCCATCAGGAAACTGCTTCATCACTTTGAGTCCTAAACTCTCTCTTCCTAGAGCACAATAAGACAGTAGATTAATTAAATATGACATAACAACACACACATTATTTTGTTCAGTGATAATCTAAAATAACCCAAATCCTGGATTACCTGGATTATTTGACAGTCCAATGTCCCTTTGTTGTTTTTTAATTTTTTTTTAATAAACATTGAATCAATGTAGTCACTGAATGGCAACAACACAGACTTTGTGTTTAATTCCAGGTTTTATTTCTTTTCCAAATCTAGACTTGCACATTTATGTTTGCAAGTTACTTTAGTATTTAACCTCAATTAATTAAACCCAAATTCTTTTGGGAAGTTTTTAACTGAATTCATTGGTACATTCATTGGTAACTGAGAATGAGCTTTTGTTGAGGATAAAATGAGCAGGAGGACCATAGAGATAAACAGGCTCTCCTGCTAACATAGCAAAGATCACCTCCTTCAGGAATTGACTGAATAGGTATATAGATATAAAAATTCTCAAAATAATTTGCATTTGGTATGGACAAAACCCTCAGAATGTAAAAGGCAAACTGATTGTAGATATATGAAGTTCTCAGATATTTATTGTATGCTGATATGTAGATAAATTGCAGATGTTTTTGAAGTTTTTCCTCATTTCCAAGTGAGAGAGGACATTCTAGATTATCTATTCACTTCCTAATTTTAACTGCCAATCATTAGATTCATTTAAATACCAGTTAATTAAACCCATTAAAACACCCATGCAGTTCACTAAAAAATTATTTAATTGCAGAGTTTCTGCCTTTTCATGTTTTCCTGAGAGTTGTTAGTTTGAAAATCTTCAACAAGTTTGTGTCTTCGACTGGATTAATGCTGTCAAAAAAGTGGAAGGAGCCAATGGATTTAAGTAGACCAGATGGATTAAACAAGATGTGTGTCCACCTTGGCACATCTTTTTCAGGCAGGTCTGATACCTGTCCCTGCCCCAGGAGACCTTTCCTGCAGACCCTTCCTACAGTCTGAGCTCTGCACTGTATTGGATCATAGAATATCCTGAGTTGGAAGGGATTCACAAGGATCATTAGTTCCATGTCCTGGCTCTGCACAGGAGACAATCACAGAATGCCCAAGAATCACACCATGCTCCTGAGAGTGTGGTCCCTCGGTTTTCCCCACCCAGAAATTCCCGTTGTGTATGCTGTGATCACCTGCCCTGCTGGGGAAGGTGCCTGCGTTGAAGCTAAGTGCCTCTGCGAGCAACAAATAAAAAAAGGTTAATTAGATTGCTAATTAAATGCTCTCCAGAATGAAATGATTAAACATTTATAGGCAGCTTTCTAAAGATACTCTCCTTCAGAACTCAGTGAGCCAGCCTGAATTTGATTTTTACAACAATATGAAGTACCAGTGTCTTAAGCAGGCGTTATACCTTCAGCAGGCATTCAGCAGGCATTATGCATTGCCCAAGGGCAGAATTTAGCAGTGGGACATCCCTTCTAGAGATTTCCAGTCCCTTCCCTGCACTTCTTCCCGGAGGATCTCTTTAGTTCCTCCTGAGACAGGAGTAATTATGATGCAATTATGCACTGCCTGGGTCCTGGGTGTACAGCCTGCTGTCGCTGTGAGGTTTCATAGGCACATCCTTGGTACCATATGTGAAGTCTGCAAGTTTCTCTCTCAGGAGAGGTGACTTCTTGCAGGGCTGGTACCAGCCCTTCAGCTTTGCGCTACATCAATGCACTCCATAATATACAATGCTGTGCAGAGTTCATCAACAAGGGTTTGCTTGTAAAGTACTGAGATATCTGAGTTAGAGCTCCTTTTAAATGTAAATTACAATTACTGATAGCACATTCCATTTGTGCTAAAATTCTACTCAAGATATTCCGATCATCAATGAGACAGTAGCACTTTTTCAGTGGTGGATAGGGAAAGAATTTGCTCGTCAGAGCCCTGCAAGACTTATCAAGCATTTTTAGTGTTTTTGTAGAATATACTTAAGAAATGTTTTTGAAGTGTCAATAGTACCTTTGCAATCCCCGAGATAATGGGATAGGTTAGACAGACATTTGTACATTACAAACATATCCCTGAAAGCGTTTCAACTGCAATTCCTAATGTGCACTTAGAATAAGTCTATGAGAGCTGCTATTTTTACTGCTATAACAGTAGCTGAATAAGGGATCCGAGAAATAAACAGCACAAGCCATTCCTCTTAGTAGCTAAAGCTGTTTTTGTCTTGTCATTCTTGGATCAGAGCACAGGATGGATTCTGTGATGTGGACTCTTCAGTGTTGCCTGTACAAAGCTGTTTTCTGTCTGTTGCCCTCAGTATTTCACAGAATTCACAGAATGTTATGAGTTGGAAGGGACTCATAAGGATCATCTAGTCCAACTCACCATCTAACACCCGTACAGTGACTGTACGCACATCCCGGTGGTAAACACAAACCTAGTTCCCTCACAGTCTAGCTATTTCGGGTACTTTGACTTTATGGAAAACAGAAGCTAAGAACTTAGAATCACAGAATCACAGAATTAACAAGGTTGGGAAAGACCATGAAGATCATGGAGTCCAATCTATTACCTAACACCATCTGATCATCAAAATCATGGCACTGAGTACCTCATCCTATCTCTTCTTAAGCACATCCAGGGATGATGACTCAACCACCTCCCTGTGCAGCCCATTACAATGGGAAATCACTCTCTCTGTGAAACAGTTTTTCCTAACATCTAGTCTAACATCTCCCCTGATGTAGCTTAAGACTGTGTCCACTCATTCTGTCACTGGGGGCCTGAGAGAAAACACCGACCCCCACCTGACTGCAATCACCTTTCAGGGAGTTGTAGAGAGCGATAAAGTCTCCCCTGAACCTCCTCTTCTCCAGGTTAAACAATCCCTACTCTCTCAGCTGCTCTTCATAGGACTTGTGCTCCAGTGCCTTCAGCCCCTTCTGCCTGCAGAAACACACGTAAAAAGAAGACAGCTTCCCTTGAGCCAAAGTGCNATTTCGGGTACTTTGACTTTATGGAAAACAGAAGCTAAGAACTTAGAATCACAGAATCACAGAATTAACAAGGTTGGGAAAGACCATGAAGATCATGGAGTCCAATCTATTACCTAACACCATCTGATCATCAAAATCATGGCACTGAGTACCTCATCCTATCTCTTCTTAAGCACATCCAGGGATGATNGTCCCAGATGTGACGCTGAGCAAAAGGTTTCAAATTCACCTTTTCTTCTTTTACCCCCAGAAATTCATATTTCACAATATTGTATATAATTTTCCAAGTTCTTAGTTACTAAAAAAGTAATAATAATGTAATTAGAAAATATTCACCTTTTTTTAAACTGCTCCAAAGATTTGAAATTATCTCAGTTTTCACATTTCTTTGGATTTAGCATGGAAGAAATGTAGAAAATCGAAATATGTTTATGCCTGGCTTTGGCTCTGAAATTCAGGAAAAAGCTATCTGAAAGATTTTTTTCCAGTTCAACCAAAGATTTTTTTCTTGAGTTCCCAGCTTCCTGAGGTATCAACAGACCACAAAAAATAAACGAGTCTTCTACACTGATTTACCCCAGTGCAATTTC
>WEKX01010305.1:333846-371609 GCA_013390025.1 Pitta sordida
AAGAAATGTAGAAAATCGAAATATGTTTATGCCTGGCTTTGGCTTTGAAATTCAGGAAAAAACTATCTGAAAGATTTTTTTCCAGTTCAACCAAAGATTTTTTTTTCTTGAGTTCCCAGCTTCCTGAGTTATCAACAAACCACAAAAAATAAACGAGTCTTCTACACTGATTTACCCCAGTGCAATTTCCGGCACCTGCAGAATTGAAATAAAATTGGTTTTCTTCATTCTGTTTAAAACCTGCATGTGACTCATTCTCAACTCTGCCAGAATATCATTACCACAGTCACTGTCAGTCACCATGTTTGGGCATAGAAAATTGTAGGCATCTGTCCGTTCTTGCCGGTCTTTGACAACACAAACATCTTCAGACTGGATGGCACTGAAGGACTGAGCTGAAGTCCACACCTCAAGTGTCCTGGAATTATCTTTGGTCTCTTGTTGATGTTGAGTGGAAGCTCACAGTGTCTGATAGGAAACAGGGTATAAAATGGAATGAATTAAATGAATCAAATGAATTTAGGAGTGGAAAAAAAAAAGATTCAACTGAATTTTTCTTCTGTTATATCGATTACTTTGTTTATGGGTTTAATTTTAATGGTCCTTTCTCTCTTAAGGGTTTTTATACAAAGGATTTCCAAAAATCGAGGCTCTCAGAAAAAACAGGGAAAACCTACTTTTAAATAAGAACCTCCTCTTTTCTTGATTTAAGAAAACTGTTTTTATCGGTTAACACATATTGTCATAAAATCAATGTGCCACTGGAAAGAATTGGGCAAGGGTACTGTAGTTGTCTTTGCTTAGATACAATCAATAGATACTCATTAATCTCTTCTCATAAACTTCATCCACCCTAAAAACCAGGACATATAACAACCCCAAGTGGACCTTGAAATGACAGCGAGACTTGAAGAAGGATGGATTAAAAAATTCCCATCGCTCTGATTTTTTGACAGTGTGCCAGATAAATTTCATGGCATCTTCTTTACTGTTTGAAGTCTTATAATGAATATAGGGATGGAATTTTCATGATAAATGTATACTACAATTTTAGTCATGAGCAGAAACTGAAGACATTAAAGCTAGACAGCCAATGAGGTCCAAAACCCAGAGCTGACTCTGCGGTATGTCCTTGCCACAGTAGAACTGATCCTCATTCAAGCTGTGTCAGTAAAATCCTTTATAGCTTTTGTTATCTCTCTGATCAGACTATAAGACAATTTCTCTTAAAATATGAACAGAAATTTTGAAAATAGGCTTGCAAAGGGTATAAGCATTTTTTTCTTTTGCAAGATATCCAATCCTACCAATACCCATCTACATGCATAATCTGAATCACAAGTTTTCATCATTGCTCTGGAGCTGCTATTGGGCTAAATAAATGCTGCATCCAGTGGTTTCTTGAGCACTTCCAGGGATGGTGACTCCAACACTTTTCTGGGCAGCCCATTCTAATGCTTGAGAACCCTTTAAGTGAAGAACTTCTTCCTAATGTCTACAAAGCAGTAAGACAAAGCAAGACATGGAGGAGAGAAGAGAGAGCATATCTTAAGGATGGATCTGGAATCAGGCTTGGCATGGCTTTCTGCTAGCTGTTTGGCTTTGGGAAAGAGCAATGGATTCTGGCCAGTGTCAATTTGCAGTGACAGAAAACTAGCAAAGGCTTGTGATTCTCAGTATTTTACATTTCTGACTGGATGTTACCTTAAAGAAGAGTGGCTGTGATAAATCCTACCAAGAGTTCCTGTCACACTGGCCAGTCCAATGTGTGTGTTTGAATGGCTGCAGGTATTTGAATGGCTACATGTTTAATACCCCATCTTCACCCATTTTTACCCTTTCCTGGAAGCCTATCTTCAGCGAGATAAACTGAGTTCACCATTAGATACTCCTGAGGTCAAGCAGCTCTAACAAAAACCCTTGTGCTATTAGCTGAGCACTCAGCAAAGGCAGTGTATCTAAGCCTTCTTCTTTGCTTTGGCTCTCCAGTAAAGTGCAAGTCAAATTCCTTTCACCACCTGATCATTTCAAAGAACATTTTGTAATACAGATACCACACAGTTGAACACAGCCACTTCTATCTAGGGCAGCCTGATCTTGAAGGGATTTAATGTTCAGGTGGAAGGAACACGACCTTCCATTTTTAAGCTTCCATTTCAACACTATTTATAATTAACTGCATGCATAGGGCTTCGTGTACTTTGAAAGGCTGAGCTTATGCTTGTGTTACAGAGCCTGGAGAGATGATCTTGTTGTCCTGATATACTTAGACCATCAGGCTGCTTTGCAAGAAGAACTGAAAAATAGTTTTGTCTAGTGTCTACGCCTGTAATGCTTTGATGTGTGCTATGTGATGATCAATTGATTGACCTGAATGAATTTTCAAAGTAAACCAACAGATTCAGCGAGTTTGTGATTCTCATTTGCTTTGATCCTTATGCTCAGAGATGGTAAGGAAGTGCCAGATTAGGGTGCCACAAAATAAAGTTTCCAAACAAGTTTCTATTGCTAGACTTATTTTGCCTAGCTTTTAGAAATTATAAATAGACAAGGAAAGCTGGAAGCCAATAAAACATCAGTCCCAATACTTACTGATTCAGACATACTCACTTTGACAGTCTCCTCTGGTTTCATAGATAAATTTCCCTGCATCTTTAAGTGACACCTTTCCCCTGAGGATTAGCTTTAATTTCTGGAAAACAAAGCAGCAGCATTGCAGTTTTCCATCCTAGGAGTGTTTCAAGTACAAGGATCTGACTGCTCATCTGTCTCTGGATCCTGGGCGAGGCAGGGGCGGATAACTCCAACAATAGTTGTAATTTAATGACTCAATTACAGTAGCAGCAATTTTCCAACCTGATTATTATGTCGAGTGATAATCTTCAAACCTTCATGCCTGTTGTCAGTCCTTCTTGCAAAGCTAGTCTGTCACAGAGCAGGAATGTGAGGGCTTTAGTGGAATATTTTTTAACATAATGAAGTAATTCTTTAAATATTAACTGAATACATACATGTCGTAAATGTTTGTTTTCAAAAACTATCTCAGTGAGATTAATAAGAGAGTGCCCGTTGAAATCAAGAGACAACACATTTTGTCTTAATCAGTTTTTAGAGGAGATGGAAGAACTCTGAGGTAAGCAAGACTCGTGAAAAAGACTGACTTTGTTGATTTGTCAAAAAAATCTGCTGAAAGTTTAATGAAAAACCCCAAATAAGAGAAAAGCAAGGAGAAAATATTGAAAGACTAGTTTTGGCATGACTTTATTTTAAAGATCTACTTCAGGTGCATTTTCCAAGAGTTGAAACAGTGTTTAATCTGTCATGAAGAAAATCTTTCTGTTCACTTTAATTTAACACTTGGGGTGAATTTTCTCTATTTAAGCAGTTGCAATGTGATGCAAAGAGCATTGGTTAAAGAAGTAAAAGTGCTTGACTCTCTGCTCTGATATTGACTTGTGTCTGTCAACAAAATGCTTTAATCTTTGGAGTTTGATTTTGAGGAGGCCCATTCTGGGAAAAATACTGCCTGAATTTGGACTAGGCAAGGATACCCCTTGCTTCTGCAGAAGACTGTGGCTAAGGCTCTCCCTTGCAAGCAGCCACTCCTCCAGAGCCCACACAATTTGCAGAAGGTATTCAGTAATCTGTCTCTCCAAACCTCAGCAGAAGAAAATACCCTTTTAATTTCATTTTGGGGAGGTGCCATTCCAAGGCTTTTCAACACTGCAGGCAGAAATGAAATGCACTGTCTTAGGATGGTATCCAAAGAATGACAAAACTCCCTTTTGCTGTGACAGCAGACTTGGTTGAGCAAAAGAGGGAGGGTTTGATACAAATTTGGGGAAAGGACAAGAGCACAAAGATGAGGGGCATCAGTGGGAGATCAGCAAATTCAAGACGAGATTTGGCTACTCTAAAGGTTTAGTGAGGTTTGAGACTCCTTAGGCAGGAGGAGAGCCATCCCTTAGGTGTGTGCAGCAGGCGCTGGTGCTGCTTTGGGCAGCTGCCAAGGAGGCAGGAAAGCAATGCCTGTACTGTGGGTTAGAGCAGCCAGTACTTCCCCTCTGCTGCTCCCTGCTGCTATTGATCTGTGCTCCTCGGAGTCCTTCACATTCTCCCAGTGCCTTTTATGCGGCTTAGAAGTGGGTACGATGCTCACTCCTGAGAGCTCACAGGTGAGAGGTGACATCGGGGAGTGGAACCACAGAACTTCACAGCTTCAAAACCTGAACCTCACAATTCTCCATGTGTCCTGCATGTCCTGGCACAGTCATTCTTAAACTTGACCTACAACTTATCCATGGGGGAAAGAGACTGTAAGTGCAGGCGAAGAAATGCCTAAGGGCTGTTATTTGTGACTCCACTACAGGTTCGTAGGTCTGGGGACATTTCCTTTCCCTCACTCTGAACCTTAGTTGTCGTCCCTGTTTTGGCACCAGGGTTTTATTTAATGACACTGGCATTCTTGGCCGTTTTGTTTTATCCATTCCAGTTCCCAGTTGCTGGCTTCTGTCAACCTGATTGGATATTTGTGCACTAAATTCGCTGTGTGCAGTATATAATCTATATGCTATGCAAACAGTGTAAGACTTTTTTAGACTGGCCAACTGTCATATATTTGAAAAAATGCAATAGAGAATAATAGAATTGGCAAAGTGTGAAATTTAGTGCAATTTAATATCTGGCATAACAGAAGTTCATTCAATCTAAAGAGAAATTGCAGGGGAAGTGAGAGCAGGTGCCAGTGTGTAACTCCAGCTCTTCCCTCTCATTAAACCATGTTGCTGAGTGGTAGTGCCAAGGAATTGCACATCAATGGGATGACAGAAGTTAGGAGACATATTTTTTGGAAGATGGAAAACAGAAAATCCTGAGATCAGCATCACCAGAAAATGGAAACAACCCCATGTGATTCCCTGAGGAGTCAGAGGAGGCTGGAGAATAACTGGACCATTCTTGCATCAAAGTAGGAGTTTTAGTTTCTAAAATAAATGTTTCTTCTTGAAGTCAAATGCTATCAGCATTCAGTTATGTAATTTATTTCTTTGGAAAGCTGGCAAAACAATACCATTTTGGTTATCAAAATTCTTCCCAATGTCCGGCAGACCTTAACAGGTGCCTTGTTTTTTGCAGCAGCCAGGACAGGGGATCTTTTAGAAGGCAGGGAAGCAAGCAATGAAACTGGCTCCCAGTGTTTATGGGGACACTCAGCATGACAGACAAAGCCAAAGGCGTCTGAAAACTTCACATGCTGCTGGTATATCAAGAGTAGCCCTGATGTATTTGTGTTACATTGAATGAAAGAGCCCTGGCAGGTCTGAGATAAACTGTCCAGGCATGATGTTTGATGTGTTAGAGAGCAAGAACTGAAGGAGAATCTCAAAAAGGAAGATATTGACATGGTGACGGGGACATCTGTCCAACTGTGGGTCTCCATCTCTGAGGCTGGCGTTAAAATGGGACATCAAGCATTAAGAAAGATTGTTCACATAAATCCTGGCAGTGCTCAGGGAACAGGACAGCAGCTCCCACCTCCAAGCCAGGGGGAGAGAAATGGCTGCAGCTAACGGCTGTGAGTGCATACCTGGAGGGAGGGACAAACTTCGGACTTGATCCAGGAGCGGATTTAGCTCCGGAGAGAGGAAGGGGAGAGAAAAACCCATTACCAATGGCTCTGACTAATACGGGTCTTATGGGGTGGTTCAAAGTGAACTAGAAGAAAACAAAATTAGAATTGTTTTGTCAGTGTAGTGCGGAGACTTCCCTGGGCAGCCCATCCCAGTGTCTAATCACCCCTTCTGTGAAGAAATTCTTCCCAATGTCCAATCTGAACCTCCCCTGGTGCAGCTTAAGACTGTGCCCTCTTGTTCTACTGCTGTTTAGCTGGGAGAAGAAACCGACTGTCACCAGGCTAAAACCTCCTTTCAGGTAGTCGTAGAGGGTGATAAGGTCTCCCCTTAACCTCCTTTTCTGCAGGCTAAACAATCCTAGCTCTGTTAGCTTCTCCTCATAGGACTTATGTTCCAGGCATCCAATAAAGTTCATCTGCTTTAATACCCCATAAGTCTCTATTTCTGGAGACTGTAAAGTAGGAGACGAGTCAGGAGGCAGAATGCTGCACCAGAGATTTCACATAATATCCGAGTACCCAGAATACTCTGAGAAAAAAATTATTCTCAGATAAAAGTATTCTCAGAATATTCTCAGAAAAGCTAAGGATCATGACAAGAAAGTGATTAAAACTAAACATAATGAAGAGAAATATAATGAAAAAAGAATTCAAGAAAAAAAATCAATAAATTTCACAGTAAAGAGGGGAAAATAAAATAGAAATTGTTAAAAAATAGAAAAAAAGACTGTGAAAAATGAAAAAAAGCTGGTTTTAATCTGAGTACTGTGCATCACAGAGAGTTAGGAGCACTTGTGTTCTGCAGCATTGGCAGCTATGCAAAAGGAACAGCAAGGGCAGCTCATCCATTCTCTTACTCCTCTAATGAAGAGAGACGTGTTGCCTGCTTGAGACCAACAGAGAGCTTTGTTTTTCCATGGGTCAGTTTATTTTGCTGCTCACTTTCAGTTTTGATTCTGAAATTTTTCCAGAACGTTTTTCTTGTCATCTCCAAAATTTTTCCAGAACGTTTTTCTTGTCATCTCCAAAATTTTTCCTACTTAGCATTTTGCAATGTACTTCTTAAATTCTGATTTTTTAAATTAAATCCTTTTCATTTTATTTTTAACCTTTATACTACTACTTTATTTTTTGTAATACGTAGAAAATAATACTTCAAAAATTGTTACATAGAAGGGGAGAGGGGAGAGCTCCCCAGTTCTGAATCTGCAGACTTAATTCCATACAAGCTGTAGTTAAGGGTAGAGATGTTTCTGATCTCCCTTAGAAAATGTAATTATAGATTTAATTCTATGGTACATGTTTTGCATGGTGCTGTGGGATCTGAGAATGAGGGAACAGAAGTGAAGGTTTTATACTGTGAATTTAGCAAGTTCTTCCTTAATCCCATGGTGTCCTTGTGGTAGGTCTGAATACCTGAACATAAAACTTACAGATAAACTGGGTGGGCTTGTCAAAATTCCGGATTCCAGCAGATTGCAATGAATTGGGAGGATAAATTACAGCCCCTAGGGTAGGGTTGCTGCTCAAATACTGACTGGCTAGAATGAATCTTTGCAAGAAGGACTTGCATGTCTTGAGAGCAGAACAAATGCGGTGTGGAACTAGATCTGAAGCGCTCAACTGACGGGGAGAGGCTGAAGGAGTTTGGTTTATTGAAGCAGGAAACAGAAAGTTAAGGAGAGATCGACTTGATGTCTTCCATGTCCTAAGGAGACACAGGCTGTTTTCAGAGACACATGGTATAAAGGGACAGGAGGAACAAGCTACAACAAGAGATATTTGTCATTGCCCATTACAAAAAAAAGTTCTTGATAATGAGGGTGGTTAAGCACTGGGACAGCTTGACAAGATTGGAGATTTTCAAAAAGCTGAATAACCTTAAGCAACCTGATCTTACTCCAGAGATAACTGAGAGGGAGATTGGACAAGATCTTTGGATATCCCTTCCAATCTAGTAATTTTTCCTACAATTCTGTTGTGTGAAGGACAAGTCTTTCAAGACATATTGACGGTACAAGTGTTCTCAGTTTGTCCTGGTCACATCTGTGCAGCCAGTGGAGAATAAATCGTAGAACTCTGACCTGGAACAGACCTCTGGAGGTACTTAAGCATCCAACCTCAGGCAGAGCTTTTCTAACAGCAGACCATGTGAACCATAGTAGTGTTTGACTGATTTTTGAAAATCTCTGAGACTGGAGATTCAACAACTTCTCTTGGCAAGGACTATTCTGGGACTATTCCCTTCTAGTGGAAATGGGTTTCCTAATATCCAATCTGAACCCCCAAAGATGCACTTTATGGGAATTTCTGAATATTTTAACACCAGCCCTTTAACTAACCTGAATTTTGCTCTACCCACCTCAAAATGGTGTGCAATTTGATTTTTTCTTTGGATTCCTTTTTTCAGATTAAACAAACTCAGCTTCTCCATCTTCTTCTTGAAGAAGTCTCTTACAATTTTTTAAGCACTTTGCAAGTGCTTTTTTTCCATACATATCCATTTTTCCATACACTTGAACTAGGGTATCCAAAGCAAATCACAATATTGCAGGCATGACTTCCCTGTGAGCAAGAAGGAGAAGGAGAAAATTGTAACGTCCAATATGCTGGATGCACTCCTGTTGCAGCACAGTATATGTAGTTTGAAAGATCCACGTGAAGAATTTTGTGTCATTTCATTTCCGAACATCATGAGACTTCTGTTGGCCCCAGACCCAAGTTTATCGAGTTTCTTGTTATTGAAGTTTTACTGCCATTTGACATATCACCCACCCCATCTTCACCTGCAAATCTGCTGAAGATGCATTCTGTCTGATCATCCAGGCCATTGGTAAAGATGTGGAATAATATTGCCCCAGAATCAGTCCCTATTGTACTCCATTTACTCATTGCCAGCTGGATGCTGAACTATTCATTTAAGTCTTGTAATCCAGCTAATATTCAACCCATTTAAGGCCATTCATCCAGCCTGTACTTTTCTCAATCACAGAAAATGCTTTGCAATCAGATGTCAAAAGCTTTACTCAAGATATTTTACAACTGCACTGCTTTTTGCTAGAGCACTCAGGGTGATGAGATTCAGCTAGAAGCAGGGGTTGGATAGGGCTTAGACAATGAAGAAGGAATTACTGATATCAGCCGCCATGATGGATGTTTTCAAAGGGCATTTAGGGTCTCACTCCACAGTCACATACAATGTCTTCCCAGCCAGTGTGACATGAACTGCCTTGACCTGGGAATCTGACTACATGAATGAGCTTCTCATCAGTCTTGGTCTGCGTGGCTCAAAACCAAGACTGAGACTCTTGGGATCAGGGCGCAGCCAGAAGCACACATTCCCATCCCTGACTGCAGAGATTCCACTCACTTTGAAAATACCTGTCAGTTCTGAGAATAGACTGTGATACCTCATCTGTAAGTTAGCACATTTACCAGTAGCTCTTCAAAAATTAGGTTGAACAGCTTGGTTTTGGGTATATTTGAATAGATAGACATCAGCTAATCAGAAAACAATGTTGTCATTCATAGAACCCTAGAATGGTTTGAGTTGGAAGGGACATGAAAGATCACCTACTTCCAACTTCCCTGAAATCAGGTATGTTCATTTTGTTTTATTGCTTGTGAGGAGTCAGGTCCTCAGCTGGCCCAGTGTGTTTATAAGTACACCTCAAACTCTTTCTAATATATTTTGACTAGCTCTCTGCTGGGGTCACAGATGAAGATATCCATCTCAAAGACATGTTCACCCACCTAGGTATGAAGAATAAGATCCTGCTTCCTTTTGGGTAAAGGGTAACTGATGTGTCCTGAGCTACTCTGTGTAGAAAATTGAAACCTGCTCAAGTTGGATGTTGCTCACTTGAAAGCAAGACTCCCTCAAATTAATGTAATATCCCCAAAGAATTCATCACTAATCCTACTTCTGCACTTGTACGAAGGACAGCAAGGTCACTGCTTCTCAGCCCTCTTAATTAAAAGGTAGACCTCATGATAAGCAATTTTCCCTCAGGTCCAAGGATTTGCTTATCTCTTGCAAGCTCAGTAGCCTATACAGACTTTATCTAGAAGTGGGATGAGAACTGAAGAGCAAGATTCTTTACCACTCCTAAGCTTTGTAATTTGACTCGAAGAAGTAAAAAGACATCTGCAAGATGATTTTTAACATAGTACAGGAAGCAAAACAGCATGTGACATCCTAAGAGCACTGAAGCATGGGTATAAGTTGCCTGAGCTCCAGATGAGGCTAGGGCCTCCCATCAGCTTTTCAATTCATTAATGCTTGCAGAAATAACAAGCGAGCAGCAGGTAGAGTCGACTGAGCCCAGGAACTAATAAACGTATCTAAACAAGTGCAGGATATAGCAGGTCTCTGCGTATTTTACTGCCAGCTGCAGTAAAATATTCACTATGCTTCAGCTATGTGAAACATAATACAGTCCACTGGGATGGATGAAATTGTGTTAGCACATCAGTAACATATTCAAGGATCCAACACTTGTAAATAGTTCCCGTGGTACTACAACTCCTTGCTTGGCCTGCAAAAAGAATCACATCAGTACTGCAGAAAAAATCTGGTTACAATAAAGAAGTCTGAGAAAAGCAGGTAGAAACTTTCTACAGCCTCTGCTTCTAATTTAGCTGCCATCCTTCAGTCAATACTCTCTTTGGGACCCTAATGACATTATCTTTTCGTTTGTCTTTGTGTATAGAGAATGTTAATACAGAGATCACTATCTGTATTTATTTCTATAATAATGGATATTCAAATCTACTATGTACATGCATACCAAAATTATGAGGGCAGGAAGTTACCTACTCCTTTCTTTCTCCACATGGCAAAGAGAACTGTTTAAGAAAACTTTAAGCAGTGAAGGAGCAAAGAAAATGTGATAAAATTATATGGGGATTGGGCCAATTAATCCAACTCTCACTAATGTGATTTGTACGGTCAAAGAATATATGGGTTGCCCTGTAATATTTTCTTGAGACACCTAGGATCACTTATATCCTCCTTTTCTGTGTAAAACAAGGAGAATAATTGCATGTTTTCAAGGAGAAAGCTTAACACTGAAGTCTACTTTGCAATTTCTTCCTGTGAACCGAATGTAAAATGGTTGCCAGATGCTCCGGTTATGGCTGTTAGAGATTTATGGCTTCATCCCACAGGCAATGAATAGAAGAAACAGCTAAATTTAACAATAATTTTATCAGTATAAACACAGACACATGAAAAAAAGAGGACTTATTATATGCAAGGAATAAACTTCAAGGGGAAAAGACCACTGGGAACTCAAGTAGGAAAGTATGAGAGCAAGCGGTCTTTTTCAATATCTTTCAAGTACAACAATTAAAATTGTAATTTTAAAATTCAAAGCCTGAGATGCAATTTAAGGGGGTGTGGCTCACATCCTTTGTGGGAGAACTTGCATGACCCACTTGGCAATTGGCCTGGACAACGGTCTTAGTTTGCCTGGAGTAGAGAGCACACAGGGAGAAGGCTTGCTCCCCAGACTCATCACATTAACTAGGAAGAATATCATCAGCTGTATTAGACAGTAACTGGTGAATTATAAAGAGATCTATGAAATGAATAAACATCCTAAAAAGAAGTAAAGAAGCAGCATGAAAATTTGTACTGCAGTAGAGAGATCTTGAGGAAAGGAGGGCAGCAGAGTGCACGTGGTTTGGGTTTACCAGAAGCTGCCCTCTGGCATCCCCAGGGTGCCCAGGCTGGGCCGAGCATCCTCCCCTGGGATGCTACAGGGATCTGATACCCAGGCAGTGAAGGACTGTACAGTTAGAAATCAGTAAAAGTTAACATTTGTAAGTATCTAGTATTGGGATCATCTGTCATATGACTGCTCCTGACTCTGAATATACAGTTCACCATTTGTCAGTCGATGAAAAATGAATAAACTTCTTCAATTATGACTTAGCTTAAATACCCAGGCAGATTTCCCCCCTGAAATATCCTCTCACATCATCTATGACTTCTATCATCTTAGAGTACCTTCATACAAGCCCAGGTCATCTATCTTCCACCAAGTCTCAGGTTCTGTTTTCTGGTAGATAAATAATGCATAGACTTCACATTTCTGGAACTAAATTCACCTCCTATGGAGAAAACTAAGCATGTGCTCACAGATAGATTTTATTATGTTTTCCACAAACTCTTCCTTTTACAAACTGTACTGCCCTCTCCCAAAAGTCACAAGGACTCCCAGAAGGATGATCTCTAAGGGAAAAAAAAATAGGAAAGCAGCCAAATCTCTTGCCACCACTGCCTCACAAAAGTCTTTGATTTCATATTCTTCCTCCTTCTGAGACACGTTATTGCAACTTATATTTAGGTGTAGCACTGTGAAAGGTTCTCACACTCTCTGCATTGAACTTTATCTCTTCAAGGTTGTTTTCCATGGGAAATAGTTGTCCTTAGGGAGTGGGGTTCTCTGGTGTTTCAGAAATTACTTTAGATGACCTTGGCAAGCTGGAACACAGCAGTGTTAAAACCCATGCACTGCTGCAATAAATACTGTATTTTAATTTTAGCAAAGCAGTAACACTGATTTACACATATAATTGAATGCCACAAAATGGCCTACACTGGATGAAGAATTGTGGCCAAGAGCAGCTTTTATTTGTTTTCCTCTTTTTGTTATGACTTTGTCTATGTAGAGTAGAGACAGTTCTAAATTTCCCGGATCATTGTCATTCATAAATGTTTAGGACAAACTATTTCCTTTGTTCACAGATTAACAGATATGATTTTTTTCCTTATCTACCTTCTGGTATGTTCCCAATTAAAAAGGGAAATATTGGCTGCTTTGTTACAGTGGTTGAATTATGCTCTGCGATGTGCTCTCGGTCTCCTTACGGGTGTTAGATGGTGAGTTGGACTAGGTGATCCTTGTAGGTCCCTTCCAACTCATAATATTCTGTGTGTGTGATTCTGTGTGTGAATTCAAGGCCGGGTTGGATTATGTTTATCCTAAAATACAGAGATTGCCTCTTTTTGTGCCAGGGGAAGTTTACATTAGATATTAGGAAGAAATTCTTCATAGAAAGAGTTGTCAAACACTGGAACAGACTGCTGAGCGAAGCAAAGGAATCATCATGCCTGGAAGTGCTCAGAGAGCATGTGGTAATGGCACTTGAGGACAGGGTTTAGTGAAGAATGTGGTGTTGGTAGTTTCATGGTTGGATTTGGTAATTTTGCAGGGCTTCTCCAACCTTAATGATTTTGTTTCCATGGTAGTAAGTGTGGATACCTTTAGGGTCAATAGAAGTTTGGAAACCAGTAAGAAGAGCCCAAGTATTAGACTTTCTTGTTGCTTTCAACTTGGGTAAGAGAATTAGGCTAGGAAAGTTTATTTAATCAGTGATATATAAATCTCTCAAGGCAAAACGACCAGCTACTGGCTACAAGCTTAGTAATATTCCTGTATATCTTCTGTGTTGCTTGTTGTTGAGAAAAGTTAATTTTTCAGTCAGATCCTTAAAACATCTATACTTTCACCTGACTACTTGTCTTCTAGATGACCTCTGCAGCATGGAGGGATACTTAAGTGCAGATGTGCTTGTTCAGGGTGACACAGTCAGCAAACCTGGGTTTCACACTCTGTTAGGGATGCACAGTAATGGCCAATGGCCTCTGCTGGTCTAAGAGCATCATTAAAATTAATAGCACATGAAACTTGCTGAACTGAACTAGAATAGTCAAAAGCAGACTTCAGGTCTCCAAGCTAAAAAATGTTTTAACCCTCTCTCTCTCTCTCTTTGGAATCGAGTGGAAATTTCCCTGTGGGTCTGCACACATTATTTTGAAGGTCCCTTTGAACCCAAATCATTCTTTTTTATATTGTGCGTCAGGCAAGGATGGGAGATTTTTTTTCTCACATCCAAAGCTGCCATGGCTGCAGTTCAGCCCCCTAATCATGCTCCCAGAGTGTTTCTACATGACAGCACTCTGCTAATATAATTAATCTGGGCTGTTTGGCACAGGTTACAAAAAGGTTTTATGTAGACTATTCAAAAGAGTAACTGGGCTTTTGCAAAGCAGTGACTGAAATCGGGCGACAGTGGCTTAATTTTTTATGCTGAAACCGACTGTGGACCATCACTTGGTGACCAGTCAGACTTAAGGATGGACTTATATTTTTTCTCTTTTTCCACCCCTCGAACCTTCTTTTATTTTTTTAATTCACATTTTGAAGTTAGTAATGAATATGGCAATAGTAACAAGAAAATTAACCCTCCATGTAGCTATAGTGATGAGTTTCAGTCTTAGATCTTAATGATTTTGAAGGGACTTGAGACTCAGGCAACATATTAAGGGTCACCAAAAGAGTCGATGAAGAAGAAGAGTGCAATTTTGCCGGTGCATGAGGTAACCTGTGAATCAACACATTTATTTTATGAAGCTGTAGTTTTCCTCAATCAATTCCCACCATTGTCAAAAACGAACTGGCTGACTTCAAACACAGTTACCATTTGCAATTGCTGTTTCTATTTTTCCGTGCCATGGTGTTATAGCTAACATCAAATCTAGCATATCTATTTGCAGCCAATAAAGCATCAGAAAGGATAGTTTAATCATAGCTAATTTTCAGTCCTCAACTTTTCTTGGTCTTGTCAGCTTGTGGGTCAATGTGGAGCCAGTGAATTTTTATTTTTTTGTGTGTCTTTGGTAGAATTTCTACTGACCTTTTCATGCACAGGCAGCTACCGCACAAAGCATCGCCTGCCTCCCTTCTCTACACCTGTGGATCACAGCTTTCTTCTGTCCCTTTCTGGTCTGTATGATCATGTGGCCAGCTCTGAAGAAATTATGTTGAAATACAGTTAAACAGTTAAATCACAATGTGTTCACCAAGGTAGAGAAGCTCCTTAAACACATACTGATATCTCCAGTAGTGTATTAACAGAGGCATGAAGATGGCACCACAAATGGAAGGATTGTCAGACTGAGATAGAACGTTTCTGTCTGATCATAGCAACTTGACACAGCCCTTCTAAACTTTTTCCATGCTGCCAACAACTGGTGAAGCCCATGCCCAGCTGCAGTCTCTGCTTTCAGCAGATGTAGTGACGAAGGGCCACAAGTTCAGTGAGTAAATCTGTTGTCTACCTCTAACCAGGAAAGACATCCAGGGCAATTCAGAGCTGAAAGACCTCATTGCAGGCATTGTGTGAGTGGGTAAAAAAGGCTGATAGAAATAAATAAGTAGAGGTCAGAAATGACTGGGAGATTTTTATATTCACCTTTTTACTGCTCTGAATCCTCACAGATAATGAGGACTGAATGGTTTGGGAATTTTTGAATTATCATTTTTGGTTCAGAAATTAATTTTCAGTGAAAACAAGTGCTGTACCCATTCTGTATAAAGGGAAACATTCACACTAGTCTTAAAACTGTCTTCTTTGTTATTTTCGGGGTAGTGTGAAAATACAGTAATTCCTCCAATTTTGCGAGGGATCCAGGACCTAGGGAGTCCCACAATAGCCAAAATCCATGAAGAGCAGGAGATCATACATATACAAATGAGCCATGCCCATTTCCCTGCTCCCTCAGCCCCAATGAGGGCAGAGATGCCTTCGCTGCCATACTGGAGCGTGCCAAGCAGGGAGAGAGCAGCCACCCGGTGCAGGGCCACCACAACAGGCACAGAACTCACTTTCCCCTGCTGTGGCAGGCACAGGGCTTGTCTCTCCCTGTCCCATGCACATGACATGAGGCCCGCCTCCTCCCATCCCATACACACAGGGCGGGACTTGCCTCCCCCTTGGTGTGGCAGAGCCACTCACCACACATGTGTGGCTCATGTGAACCAGAAAAGTAGCCTGAACAACTGAGAGAAGACAAAGACATTTTTGCGGGGGAAAAAAAAAGGTGAAGATTTGAAGCCATGAAATTTGAACCGTGAAGAGGTGGGGGATTACTTTTTTTTGAATTTTTCATTTAGTAATTTTATTTTACAACCATATGTAGCATAAAATCAGATAACGCACACACAATAATGAATTTAAACATATAATTTATGTGGATCTTATGAAGAAAAAAAATAGTTTACCATTTTGTTTCCTAGCCAGAGCAACTCAGCAACTCTACTTCTTTTTGGGAGTTCATCTTCATTCCCTGCTCAATTCTATTTGTGCACTTTCCCAAGTATTAAGTCACCTGTAAGGGAAAATATTTGACTAGCAAACTTAAAACTGCTGTTTTCTGTTTCCATTCACCTTTCTTTTTCAAGATTTTGTGGGCATTGCAAACTGATTCTGAAAAGCTTTAATTCCTTTGTATTTGACTTGTTACTGGTTAAGTTCAGAGTCAGTCCCTCTGTGGAGCATCTGGGCACTGCATCCAGCTCTGGGTTTGCAGCACAGGAAGGACAAGGACCTGCTGGAGTTAGTCCAGAGGAGGGTCCACCAAGATGATCAGAGGGATGGAGTTCTTCGCCTATGATGAAGGAATGAGAGAATTGGGATTATTCAGCCCGAAAAACAGAAGGCTTCATGGTGATCTAAATGCAGCCTTCTTGTACCTCAAGGGACCCTACAAGAGAGGTGGAGAGAGACTAGAAGAGTATAGACTGACAGGACAAGAGGGAGTAGCTTCAAACTAAAAGAGAGTAGGTTTAGATTAGATATTAGGAGGTGAGGGTGGTGAGGAACTGGCACAGGTTGCCCAGAGGAGTTGTGGCTGCCCCATTCCTAGAAGTGTTCAAGGCCAGGCTTGTTGGGACTTTGAACAAATTGGTGTAGTGGAAGGTGACCCTGCCCATGGCAGGGGATTTAAACTTGGTGACCTTTAAGGACCCTTTCAACCCAAGCCTTTCTATGCTTACAGCCACTCCAAATGGTTGAGTGTATATCCAAAAACTGCCTGCATTACCAAACTGTGAAAGCTGAGGTAAATTCAAATGATTTCTGGAAATATTGCAGTTTCAAAGCATTTCCTAGCTCTGCAAAAATAAATCTAACCAATCTACAGGTACACTGATATTCATGAAAGTGACAGTGCTATGGACAATCCCAGAATGTGAATACTCCAATTGTGGGATGGATAGTTTTGCACTTCACAGTTAATTTTACTGCAAGAAACGAATCAGAACATGTGCAATGCAATCTTTTTGGACTTTTCACGCCAGGTGTTAGTAGAGTCAAATTTTGAAACAGAATTTCTTCCACTGTTGGATACTATGGTTTTGCAAGAAAGTAAGTCTTATGAGCACAGAGACACTGAGAATAGCATAATGGAGAAAAATGCACCANCTTTCATTATGCACTATGATCAGGCAGGACAGCAAAAACCCTCTCACTAACACCAAGGAAGAGCCAAATATAAGATCTGGCTTCTATTTCTCTACACAGGCGTGTTTCTCAGGTATTTCTGGCAGCCTACCTCCATAGACTCCAAGCTGCAGACTGTAGCATTCAAGTCCTTTTCCCTGGGTTGTAATAACCATAAATTACCAAAGTGTCAGGCCCACACATGGCACAGGCAGAAGAGATAATTTATTAAGCTTTATATGCTGACGAGAATAAATCAGAGGACATCAAAAAATTCGTATTAAATTACAATTAGAAATTTGTTTGGTGTATTGTTTCTGTTTAATTTTACAGTCAGGTAGGCCTCAGCTCCATTGCATAGACCTCCATTGCCCAGAGTAACACCTCCCATGCCATCGCTATCATGCTACAGCAGCAAAGACCCTCCAAGTTGCTGCCTTCCCATTTCTAATCCTGGAGCTGAGATACTCCTGGGATCTACCACTGCTGTAATAGATAAGAATGTTTGCTTGACTACAGTGGAGATCAGTGCATGTTCCAGATTTGGAGGACAAGTGTGACCATTCCCAGAGGCAGATGTTGGGGCATTCGCTGTCCTGCGCTCCCACTGCAGCCAGATCACTGCAGAGTCCCTCCCAGGGTCACTGATCTCAGGTGACTGTGGCTTTACTAACCGGCTGTTTCTAACAAAGCAAGCTCTACTTATTAAGCTTGAGCCAGACTAGAATATTCTCTGCAGTACAAAAGGAAGTCAAAGGAAAATATTTCAGCTGAACAGCCTAGTCTTCTTAACTCCTTAGAGCTCAGNAGCCCGAAAAACAGAAGGCTTCATGGTGATCTAAATGCAGCCTTCTTGTACCTCAAGGGACCCTACAAGAGAGGTGGAGAGAGACTAGAAGAGTATAGACTGACAGGACAAGAGGGAGTAGCTTCAAACTAAAAGAGAGTAGGTTTAGATTAGATATTAGGAGGTGAGGGTGGTGAGGAACTGGCACAGGTTGCCCAGAGGAGTTGTGGCTGCCCCATTCCTAGAAGTGTTCAAGGCCAGGCTTGTTGGGACTTTGAACAAATTGGTGTAGTGGAAGGTGACCCTGCCCATGGCAGGGGATTTAAACTTGGTGACCTTTAAGGACCCTTTCAACCCAAGCCTTTCTATGCTTACAGCCACTCCAAATGGTTGAGTGTATATCCAAAAACTGCCTGCATTACCAAACTGTGAAAGCTGAGGTAAATTCAAATGATTTCTGGAAATATTGCAGTTTCAAAGCATTTCCTAGCTCTGCAAAAATAAATCTAACCAATCTACAGGTTCTCTGATATTCATGAAAGTGACAGTGCTATGGACAATCCCAGAATGTGAATACTCCAATTGTGGGATGGATAGTTTTGCACTTCACAGTTAATTTTACTGCAAGAAACGAATCAGAACATGTGCAATGCAATCTTTTTGGACTTTTCACGCCAGGTATTAGTAGAGTCAAATTTTGAAACAAGATTTCTTCCACTGTTGGATACTATGGTTTTGCAAGAAAGTAAGTCTTATGAGCACAGAGACACTGAGAATAGCATAATGGAGAAAAATGCACCATGAGTTCATTGAAGTCTGCTAATTTTTAATATGTATCTGACATTACTCTCATCTGTTCATGGGTCTAATTTGGTCTTAATAGAAACAACCATAACTTCTGCTGAATTTGATGTTTAAGTGAAATGGTAAGAGGTGATAAAGGCCAAACTGCAAGGTTACAGAATCTAGTGATGCCCCATTACACTCCAATTAAAAAATGCTACAAGTGAAATTTGTGATCATTTGAAAGTGAATAGAAACAGGGTTGAGATGCATAAGTGTGTAAGATTTCCTTGGCTATGATAAAAGAGTTTTTAATTGAAGAAATACTCATTGGAGGATACTAAAAATTAGATATTATGGGGGTTTTGATTTTGGTTTGGGGTTTTTTTTGAATGAAAGTGTAGGAAAAACTCCTTTAATCAAGTTCAAAACCTGGACGGCTCTAAAAAATGTAATACTACATTCCATCTAGTCCATTTTATAATCCAATATAGCAATTCACAAGCCACAGAGTCACCATAAAGATGTTTGAAATGCAAACTGCACTGATTTTACTTAATCTAATACTTCGGATACCTGAGGGCTTTTCTGCATCCCAGCGCTTCCCACCCTTTCATTATGCACTATGATCAGGCAGGACAGCAAAAACCCTCTCACTAACACCAAGGAAGAGCCAAATATAAGATCTGGCTTCTATTTCTCTACACAGGCGTGTTTCTCAGGTATTTCTGGCAGCCTACCTCCATAGACTCCAAGCTGCAGACTGTAGCATTCAAGTCCTTTTCCCTGGGTTGTAATAACCATAAATTACCAAAGTGTCAGGCCCACACATGGCACAGGCAGAAGAGATAATTTATTAAGCTTTATATGCTGACGAGAATAAATCAGAGGACATCAAAAAATTCGTATTAAATTACAATTAGAAATTTGTTTGGTGTATTGTTTCTGTTTAATTTTACAGTCAGGTAGGCCTCAGCTCCATTGCATAGACCTCCATTGCCCAGAGTAACACCTCCCATGCCATCGCTATCATGCTACAGCAGCAAAGACCCTCCAAGTTGCTGCCTTCCCATTTCTAATCCTGGAGCTGAGATACTCCTGGGATCTACCACTGCTGTAATAGATAAGAATGTTTGCTTGACTACAGTGGAGATCAGTGCATGTTCCAGATTTGGAGGACAAGTGTGACCATTCCCAGAGGCAGATGTTGGGGCATTCGCTGTCCTGCGCTCCCACTGCAGCCAGATCACTGCAGAGTCCCTCCCAGGGTCACTGATCTCAGGTGACTGTGGCTTTACTAACCGGCTGTTTCTAACAAAGCAAGCTCTACTTATTAAGCTTGAGCCAGACTAGAATATTCTCTGCAGTACAAAAGGAAGTCAAAGGAAAATATTTCAGCTGAACAGCCTAGTCTTCTTAACTCCTTAGAGCTCAGCTTCTGGATCTACTTTGCCAGTCCTGGATTCCAGATAAGTCTTCTTTTTACTTACTTGGAGAATTAATAGGGTTAACTTGAGTAATTATTGAAAATTCTCTCCTAAGGAGATAAAAGCTCTCTAGTCATTTGAATTGGCTTGAGGAGGGACATTAGTGTTACATAAATGTAAACTCATCTCTGTAGCGCTAGAGGTTCCATCTAGCCAGGATACCCAAGACGGGAAAAGAAAAACATGAAAAGAGGAATGAAAATTTAAAACCTAAGCCCACCTTTGGATACAGTTGACTCACAGAGGCTCAAAATGCGGACAGTTAGGCGAAAAAGTGCAGTTCAAGGGACGGAGAGGTCTACTGCAACTGGGAAAATGGTGCTCATTAGCTGGAAGCCAAAACAGAAAAAGTATTTTCTAAAAGAAGTTGAATATTTTCCATTAATACAAATCCACTTTAGTATAGTGGTGAGTGCCCTCCCCTCTCATGTGGGAGCCTGGGGTCGGATTCCCCTCCTGAGAGGCAGTGGTGCCATTTAGGAGTTGGACTCGATGATCCTTGTGGGTCCCTTCCAACAGAGGATATTCTGTGATTCGGTATATTTTGATTGTTGTAGTTTCATTACAGTGAGACATAATTAGTCAGCTTCAGGTCTACTGTATGGCTATACTGAATTTGTACAAATATTACTTTGATTCACAAATTTAAGACTATTTGGATGTTGGTATGGGAGAGCTCAGCCACTTTCAACATTAACATCAAGACATGTCTAATTCTGTAATAACATCATGTGGCTGGATTTTGACCATAATTGTTTATTTTCCATTAAGTGAGAGAGACATAGAGCATTATATCATGCTCAGAATTCCACTGCATTTCTGACAGGAAAGCCTGGAAATACAACTATAAGAAAGAAACAACCAACTAGATTGAGCAGGAGGATGACCTCTGGCTTGAATAGAATTTATATGAAACAGACTGGAAAGGTGTCCATTGTTTTAGAAAGTAAAATGAGATGGGTGGGATGACATGGAGAAAAAAGAAATGAGAAAGATCACAGCTTCAAAAAAGGCAAGAAAGTGAAGCAAATGCCTAGTTACTAGACTGTGATTAAAAAAGGAGTGCTGCAACATACCCAGTCTCAGGGAAAGTCAAGATAGTTCAAATATACTTCGAGCTCATCTGTGCCTCATGATGCATAGCAGAAATAAAAAAAAACCTTATACAAATATATTATATTTATGTATATACCACAACACACCTTGAAACATCAAATCATAGAATCCTGGAATGGTTTGGGTCAGAAATTACCTTCAAGATTGTCTAGTTCAAAATTCCTTGCCATGGGCAGGGACACCCTCCACTAGATCAGGTGGCTCCAAGGCCCATCCAACCTGGCCTTGAACACTTCCAGGGGTGAGGTTCTCTGTGCTTCACCACCCTCACAGGTGTAAGTTCTTAGCTGTAAGTGGTTATAGTGGGAAACCCTTCACCTTCCTCCAGAGAGTCTTCCAAGGTCAGAGCAGCAGAGTTGAACATACTCCCTGAGGAGAGAAAGGATTGTCATGTTGTCAAAGCTGAGATTTGGTGCTTATAACAACTGTCTAATTTTAATATAGACTTCTTGAGATGTCCACAGTGCAGCTCTACTGAGCATAGATGTCTAGCACCTTCTGAGATACGTAGAGTTGCCTTTCCTGGCCTGAAGCTGACCTCCCAATACACATAGGTCTCCTGTAGGTTCAATATCACATCTGCCAACTCCATCTGGTTATCTTTGGACCCTCATATACCTCAAAGGGTATGATAAACCTTTGTGTTTGACTGAATTAAGACCTGATGTGCCTCCTCACTCCTGATTTTTGAAACAAGTCCAGCATTTGAAAAGACTTTCTTTTCTGGAAGGAGATGTTTAGAGTGGGCAGGCTTTATTCTGAAGTTCGAGCAACACAGTACAAGGGTCTGCATGGAAATGTCTACGTTGAAACCAAATGTCTAAGTCAGCAGAGAGGTGATCAATGATCCATCAGAGCCTGGAGGGTAATTCAGCTGATCAGTCACCAGGTGCCTACTTTTAGGAAGATCTGAATCACCCTCTGCATGCCATCAGCTGTATTGATCAGGTATCCATTGTCTGTAACAGGAGCTGAGACAGCTCCATGCCTTTAAACACCCATCTCAAATTAGCTGTCTTAATTAGTTATGGTGATTGCACCTTAGTGAATGTGGTCTGGTCCTGTAAGCAGAGGAGCCACCTGAGACAGCCTCCAATACCTAAGAAATCCATGTGGATGGTGCTGGCAAATAAGATGTGGGACAAAAGGGACAGTGGCTGTGGTCTGAGATGCCCCTGGACCACACTGGATGACTATGTAAGGGAGGCTTCACCTCGTCTGTGAAAGAAGTTTGATGTCCTTTGGATCTTCTGTACTTGATACAAAAGATACTGGCTTGCCTCAGTTATCTCACCTTAGGCACAGGACATAATTGAGGGCACCATTAAGTGTCTCAGGTATCTGCACAAGGCTGGCAGGATGTAGAAGGTACCAGCACTCTTCTGAAGCAGCATCTAGAGAAACAGGTGCCCCACAGTACCCAAAATGAGATGGAGATATATGTATATATTGCATCTTTGTCTTTAGCTGAGTTGTTTCCCCTAGAGAAATTTTCTGCTCTTCTCTTTCTTATTAGGCAAATTTTGTTTTTCTATGCAGTATCTCTACAGTGAAAGGGGGAGGGGGCCTGGGTTTTGTCGGTATTTTTTAAAATTTTGTTTTGTTTTGGGGACAGTTTGTTTTTGTTTGTGGTTTTTGTTTTGTTTTGGTTTCTTATTTTGGTTTTGGGTTTGGTTTGTTCTTTTTACTGAGTGGAAAAATGCAACATTTTTAATATGTGAGCAAATATTGGTGGGAATGTCTTAAATATACACTTGAAAATGTTGCACTTGAAAATGGAGTTTGATAGGCCTAAAAGGAAAACCTACAAGTTTTAATAAATTGGTGGGAGGAAAAAGACTTAGCTGCAAAAGGAATCTGGCAAGATTCTGTGAGAACAAATACTGCTGCAAAGCTGGAAAGATGCCAGGAAAACACAGTAGAGTCAGAAAGAGAGAAGAGAAGCTAAATGAGGGAGAGAGAAATAAGATGCAAGACAAGACAGCTGATAGAAACAGAGAAAAATGGGCAAAGTACAAATACAGACTTGAGGAAAGATGAGGAAACTGCAGAAGACGCATACAAGGATGGTGAGAAAAAGAACAGACCCCAGATCTCGTGTGCTGTAGTTGAATGGTATGCAGATTCACAAAATTTTGCTCTTGATAGTAAAGCTGGCTTCACAAATACATGGCTTCTCCCTCTGCTCCCACGCTTATCACACCTCCTCAGCTACACTGCTTGGAGAACTTATTTCTGTTTTCCTACGCATCTTAAAGGGTGAGATTTCCCTTCTAGGCATCCAATATTTCTGCATCCCTGCTTACAGAGCAGCCTCATGAAGAGTGACAGTGTGACAACCTTGTGCTGCAGAACAAGGGAGGAAGAAAATCACTGCCCGTGGAGAAGGCCAGGGACTGTGCTGCCTGTGATGGCTTTACCATCACAGCCAATGGATCCAAAAATACATCTTGACACAGGTCTTTGGTTGTCCCATTCAGCCATAAATCAAGAAAAATATAATGGAAAGGGGAACAAAGATATAAATAGTTGGATGCATTGGTGAAAGTAGCAGAGATTAGGACAAGTTCTGGAGCCTGATGACATATGATGGAAAATCAAGGAAGGTTTATTGGTTGCCTGTGGTTGCACACTTATGGCAGTGGACAATTTTGTTTCTCCTTTGTTGTCTTCCTATGAGTACAAACACTTCATCCATTAGAGGAATGAAAAAAGTCAGTCCATGAGAGTTGAAATATAGAGCCAAGATAACCACTCTCAAAAACCAAGACAACTACTTCAAGGATGTCCTGCTTTTTGGTTGGGCTTTGCTTCTGGGGACGTTTATTTGATTTTGGGGTTTTGTTTTTGTTTTTTTTCCTATGAATGACTGCTGCTTCTTGCAGGACAAAGGAACTCTTGATGTTTCTGGAATTGTTCTTTGAAGTCGCACTTTGAAATATTTGGCATGACTCAGACAACACTCATAAGAACTTTAAAAATGGATCTTGGGATCTTCAGGATCCATGAGGATTTCTGTGGCATTGGACATGTTGATAGTATCCTGTTAGTTGCTGAAAGGAGGTGCATCATTGCTTATCATCAATATATTGGAGTCAGGTTCTATCCATCAAGTATCTGAGTACTGAAGGGAAATGCACACACTTGTAAAACTCCTGCATGGTTTTTTAATATTTTTTTTACCACTTACCAGCCAATAAAATGCCTCACAACTTATGCACAGGCAGGATGATTGAATTCTGAGTCCTTTGGGATAATCATATGACAAAATTATTCAGACAACCTTAACAAACACTGGGAACACATGGTTCTCCTGTCTCATGGTTAAGCGGGTGAGCTCCTGTTTTAACATACTGCCCTGAATACAGCGAGGTCAACTATATTTAGAGAAAATTAGAAAACACAATTTGAATTTAGTGCATGATTACTTAGTGCACTGGAATAGTTAGAAATTTAATTGGGAAACTACTGGGATGACACTTGATTCTAAAACTCTTGAGTTATCACCAAAAACTTAGTGTTGTTGGCTTTTCTGATGAAACAGTAAATCAAGTCCTACATTTTTTGTCATATGTCCTTCATTAAGACTGTGTGCCTGAGCAATGTGACTTTGTAATGAAGCTGTTCTGACATATGCAAATCTGCTACACGGTGCCAACTTTGCACGAGAACCTGAATGAGAAAAGGCTCTATTCAGGGTCCAGTCATGGGCAGCAAAGTAAAGTAAGGTTTAATTTGGCAGCAAACTGGAAACTTCATGCATTTTGCTCATTAAACCACCTTAATGCACCGAATGGGATCTCTTACGGAGAATATTGTTACTGTACATTAATTATAAGTGTCTTATGGGAGCTGTAAGTGCAGCTGTGTTCAGTGTTACCTTGGTGCCTGACACCACCAATCTGTCCCGAAGAGGAGTTTGCTGTGGAGCCTTTAAACAGTTTCTGCACTAAGTGTGGTGGTGATGAGAGGTTGTAGGGTAAACTAAACTGCTGAAGTGGATAAAAATCTTTGCTCCTCCCAAACCATGCTGACCTCAAAACGTGTTGTTATTCACTGACTTTTAGAAATCCCTGAGTCAGACCTTCTCCTGTTGTGAATCACTGTGGTTTTACAGAACTGGAAGGAGCTCCAGACACTCCAAAAGATTCCAGGTTTGGTGACTTTAGTAACCCCTGAACTTGAATAGAATTATCAGTTATGAGAAGAAATATATTTTTCAATAATTAATCTGAACTGGTTTTAATCTCTACAGTGGGATAAAACAAATAGTAGCTCTTATTTCTCTCCACTGACTGCACTTATAAATGACTGAAGGACTATCTTAAAAAGAGACACCTACAGTATGAAACACATAAAATTAAATGAATCCCATCTATTGCATCTAAGCGTTTTATTTCAATTTAAACATTCTTCCTTTGGGAGACTTGGGAGTTTATTTATCATTCATCATTTAGGAGCCTCATCAAATAAAAACTAAACCTAAATTTTCTTCTTATTTAGAGTATGAAAAATTATTGTCACTGCTTTAGGTTGGATGTTTAGAGGAAAGCCTTTACTGCATTTAAAATAAATGTGTAAACATCGCCCAGTGGTTCTCTTGTTCTTTTTAGAAGTTTGCCTCTGTAATCACAGATAAATATTTATTTTTCCATTTTAGACTTTTAGCTAACAGAAAGGATCATTAGGTTGTTCTTTAGCAACAAGGACTTCAGCAGTGTATCCTTGAGTAGTGGAAAGCACTGCAGAGCTGAATGTTCACTGAAAATCACCATTTTATTTAAGTGCATTTTATCTGGATGAATGTGGTCTAATTTTATATGGAGTCTCCTCTAAAGCTCATAAAACTCTATGGATTAGAAGAACCATAATGAGCTATGTTCTATTCAAAACATTTATATGTTTCTCTTGGTCTCTGATGTGTAAAGCTGTAAGTGCTACAGTTCTGGTGATAAACTTCCAAGCAATTGATGGAAATAACAGGACTATTTATGTATTTTTATGGTGAATTTTGTCAGAATTACTTTTGCTCTCCACAGATGCACACATATCTCTTGAATTCTGAATAAGAAGAAATTCTGATAGTGGACATTTCAAACTGTACTCGGGATCAGTTTTGAGTACAAGAGCTGCATGGCTGAAAGTTCTTTCATATTTCATGCTCAAATTACAGTTTGGAAAGTTTGATTCCCGTCCTAGTTTCATTCTACTTTATCCTATGACCTTTCTAAAGTCAATTAGCTGCCTGAGCTACAGCTTTGTATAGCACTATTTTACTCTCCTTTTTTCTGGCAACATTTCCAACTATAAACAAAGAAATTATAGAGCAAAAAAGCCAGAAATATGTATTTATATATGAAGATATAAAAGAAACCCCACCATGAACAGATTTGTGCAATGAGAAGCACTAACAAGCATGAAAATAATAAATTAATAGAGGTCTGGGGAACCTTAAATCCTTGAATCTCTTCCTGTGTGTGTATGTGTTATAATGAAGGATGGGATACAGTTCTACTGCACCTCGCTTATGCTCTTTAAATTTATTTCACTCCTAGACAGGAATTGTGTCTACTTCCTTTTCTCAAGTGTCTCTGTATCTTGGTTTTAAAATATTTTCCTACTTAGGCACAAATTTTGTGCATAAAATTTTCAAGATTATTTATTTCTGAGTTTAGGAATACCTGTTTTGAGGTGAAAATTGGCCATTTTCCTCCTAAACCTCTGCTGCAATGCAAGGCTGATAACAGGAACCTTAATGCTTCCCAAGTCCTGGAAATAAGTTTGGAAAGCTGGAGTGATGAACAACCTCCATTAGGACCATCAATATTGTCTTTCTTTTGCATATTGTTTAAGTCATTAAAACACTTCCCCAGAAACAACTGAACCTATGAGTTGGCAACATTGGGAACCAATAAAACTGATTTTTAATCAGGATTCTTCTTAAGGCTATTTATTACCTCCCTGTCCAAAGAACTTCCAGCACTTCCTTATGTAAGTCCTAGAAAGATTCAAATATTTCACAGTGATAAGACCCAACAGTGAGACTGAAGAAGAAAAAAGTATGGACAAAGAGATTAGAGAATTAAGCAATGCTAGAACAAGCATTTTTTGGTTTTTTGCAGAATAAATACTTTATAATAGCTGGGTCTTATGTGACCTTTCACTGAACCTTGGGTAAGACAATAAATTTTCTAACTCTGTCTGTAAAATGGAGATTTCACAAATCTTGACAACTTTGGGTACTAAAAATATCATTTTCACTGACCTTTAACTACCATAAACATGCCGCCGTATTCATGCTCGTATACATTTGGGTTAATAATTAACCAATTAATAATTCTGATTATCCAGAAGGACAGTTTTGGAGTCAAGTCCTCATACTATCACTGATCTCATGTACCAAACCCCAGATGTAAAGGGTGTTTATGAAATTGAAAAGTTGTTCTATGACAAGTACATTGTTATAAAATAGTAAATAGACAGAACAAACATTTTCAATAACACATGAGGTTTTTGCAGCCACTTTAATTATTTGTTACTGAATGTCCTGAATTTAGTGCTAATTTCAGCATAATCCTTTATACAGTATTGCAGTATCAGACATTTCTCATGTTTTAATAGGTAAATATAAACAGGTACATATAAACTGTAAAAGTTATTTTCCTCGAAATTTTGCTGTCACTCAATGAAATCTAAGGTATGATTCAGTTTCCCTGATGCAAATGTCTACATTTAATCAGTCGAGATTTGACTGTATTCAGATACTCACAGCAGAATGACTGTTTTAACTAGACTGCAGTTTACCTATTTTATCTCATCTTCCGCCTGTGGTACCTCTAAGAATCTCCTAGTTTTTACGAATTCATCTTACTTTCCACATCACTCTGCTGTGGGCTTGTGACAGCACAGGCTTTTTCACTGCTGCAGTACCAGTTTGTAAAGTGAAAACTTAAATAGAAGCAGACTGAACTTACTGTAATTATTGGGTAACCATGACTTGCAAATCTTTGGTTAAAAAGCTTGTCCAACACTGCTGGAATTCTAGTGAACTCATAACCTTCTTATACAGGGAGTCCCATGGAAGATGTTTTTTGTCAGTGTGCATTTGTTTTTGCTGTAGGTGGTAATGGCAAATCAGTGTTTTTTGGAGTGTAAGGTACATTTCATGCATAATTTTTCAGCCTCTGTATTTTTTCTTTCCAGGGGAAATGCCACAAGCAGATCTAGCCACCTCCAAATGCTGCTGCCCCTGTGAGCCTTGCCAGCTAACATTAGTCATGGTCAGCAGCACTTGAGTGGTTTGCAGAAGGCAATTACATTTGGAAGAAATAAATCTGCATTTCTAATAATTGTTTATATAGGATTGAAATGGAACACCAGAGAAAAGTGTAAATAAAACAGACTCTAGTGAGAAGAGCCACGTTACTCTCTATTCTTTTTGCCCAGAAAAAGGGTGAAGCGGTGCAAACTTATATTCTTGCCTGTCAAACTGTTTTGTGTTAAAATACAGTTATACCCCATCATTTATGAGGAATGGGTCATGCCAGGGGCCTCGCAGAACGTCAAACACACAAAGAACTGCAGGTCATTAATCTGCATGAAGATCACGCCCATTGCTCCACCCCCCGGCACTCCGGAGCACTGCAGACACTTTTCTGCTCCTTCCCATGGTCTCTCTCAGCACAGGGGAGCAAAGTGAACCATTTCTGAGTGTGTGCTGCGACCATGTGTGCTCACAGCCCAAAACCACAGAATCACAGAATCAGTAAGGTTGGAAAAGACCATAGAGATCATCAAGTCCAACGTAACCAGTGCCGCTGCTCCCCCATCCAGCCCCTTCCCTAGCCCCGATGCTTGTGCCCACACCAGCCCACCAGCCCCACGCTGGCCCGGCCCAGCTGCTGCCACCGTGTGTGCTCACCCTGCCTCCGTGGCAGGGAAGTCGGGGTGTACCTCTGCTCAGGTTGTCCCTGAGCTCTGGTCGGCATTTTTGGAGCCTGGAAAATCTTAACTTTGCAACACTGCAACACCCTGTGCCGCTTATGGTGAGGGTGGGGGGGGTGGCATCGGTATCGGATTTTCTTAACATCCACTGGTCCCGTTAGAGGCAGCACTGCCCGGGCTTTGACTGGGCTTTGAGTAACAAGGAATGGTATGTCTTGTGGCGGTGCAGCGGTGGATCGCAGTGGAGCACACAGGAGACACACAGGACTGGGTCAGGGACCGGGGCACGGTGCTGCAGGGCTCTAAACGCCACTGTGAGCTGGAGAAACCGCGCACCCTCCCAGCGCACCCTCCCCGCGGGGCCAGCCCTGTCCAGCCCACAGGGAGAGCCAGCTCCCCACCTCGGCAAAGCAGAGGCACTTTGCATGCATTGGCCAGGAAACCTCATAGATCCCTGAAACTGAATTGAGAGAAATTTTCCTCGCAAATGCACGAGGTCGTAATAGAGAGGTCACAATGCAGTGGGGATGTACTGTAGTTCATATTCTCAAGAAGTGAATCATGTCACATGAGGGTAGTGGCAGCAGTCAGAGGGTGTTGCAATGCTTCATCCATGGTGGTATTTTACAAGGTGCTACCACCAACATCTGACCCTGTCCTTTCCAGGGCTGTTGGAGCCTAAGCAGATGCAGTAAAATATGGAAATACAGAGAAAAAAAAAATCCTCTTATATTCTGAATTAGCTGAGGCATCACACCTTCCCTTCCAGTGAAGTGCAGGGAGCAGAATCCAGCCCACTGAGCACTTTGGTTCACTCATCATTCTTGAGAGCAGAAGCCTTAATTCTGTCTGGGATATGCACTGTGGACAACCTTGATACACATTTCTTCCTTCATGAGTGCACATGGATAAAATGTCTCAAAATTCCTAGATATTAAGGGGTGCAAATTACTTTTCACTTACAAACATTGATATTTTCTCCAGGCCATGGATAAAAAAATAAGCAATTCAAATGTCCTGAACTAATGGGCTCATTGAAATATTGGCTTCTACACCCTCAGTGATAAATGAAAAAAAGAAAGAAAGGAAAAAAAAGGTAGGGTATAAGATTTGGGTTTAGGGTTTTGGGGGGTTGGGTTTTGTTTGGTTGGGTTGGGGTTTTCTGTGTGTGTAGCGTTTTTTTTTACATGTGTTCTTGTTATTAAAAATCATACAGGAATTTTAATTTCACATTCTCAATTGACAAATATTAAATCCACATGTGGCTGAAATTCTTCCTCCAACAATTTTGAATTCTTAAAGTTAATTAAATATAACATATACAGTGATTACTAATAATCCAGTGAGCATATTTCAGTGATCATATTTCATGGATATGCTGTGCATAGTTTCTCTATTTTCATGATAAAGAGGAACATCTCAAAAAAATAGATCTATTAGAATATCAGCTACCTTTATCAATTGTTCTAAAGTGTGTTAAATTAATTTTTTTTTCACACAGTGGAAATTTTCCTTTCTGAAAACACTTTTCCAATGAGTGCCCATGAGATCTTTACCTGCAGATGTGTCTTTGCTTTACGGAGTTACAGGAAGGAGAAGGGAAAGGGGAAAACAAAGGGAAGGGGGAAAAGGAAGGGAAGGGAGACAAATAGGTGTCTTATTTACTCCTTGATTTTTTCTAGATTTCTGCAAAAACTTGAGAAAATAATTAATTTTTTAAATTTGTAAATATTTTTTTTAATTCAGAAACCGAGTGATTTTGCTGCAGCCATTTCTGCATGGTTTTGTTTACCCTCTTATTCCCAGCCTTCAGCAATACTTGTCATCAATGTTTCCTTTCATGTTTAAGATATCATCATTCAATTGGAGATATTCTATAAGCAGTAAATTCCTACAGCACCACAGCACAAAGGATCTGGTTGATGCTCTTATCTACTGAAATCTGAATTTCTGTCAACTGCAGTATGAATTGCATTCTGAAATAGATGTGAAACAGACAAAAAACAACTACTCATTTTTGACTTATTCCAGTCCAAAGAAAAAATATATCGCCTGTGACAATGATTTTCAACCTTCTGCAATCAGACGACTCTTAAAACAAGACTCAGTGTAACTGTGAAACTCTGCTCAGTAATTCAGGGCAGTGACAACAGATTTGTCACCATTTGTAAGTTATTTTTAAGTAATACAGTGTGCAGGAGATGAGTTTTATAGTTCCTAATCCTGAAGACATTGATTGAATCCATGAACACACACTTGTATGAACTTGGAACTCTTCACTGTTCACTGAAAGAACTCCTGTGTCTTTCTTCCTTGATTATTAAATGCACCTGACATTTTCTGATCTCATTTTTGCTGAAAATTTGTGCGTGTTTATTTAGCTGGACACCAGGTCCAAATTTCTTAGATTAAATCAGGGATGTAGATTTCAGTAAAATTTGCCTTCATTCAGTCAGCAAAAGTAATACAAACTTCTCTGAATGTGCACATTAATACACCTCAGACTAGAGAGTACTGTGTCATCTCATAGCTCTGCATTGCACAGTAGAGAATTTGGGGACAGAAAACCTTTCATGCCTGTATTCAGGAATGCCTTCTGAGCTGTGTGCTGCAGCAGTGGTGCTGTTGCTCTGCAGTTCCCAGAGAAGCAAATATATCAGCATGAAAATGAGCAGGACCAGTTGCTCCCCTGTGGATATGTTCTTCAGCTGAAATAAATCTCTTATTAATGGAAGAAAGCTCTGAGTGTTTGCTGGGAGGTGGAGGGCAATGCATTTGGCTGGAATCTTTCTCATTCTGCCGGGAGGGGCGGTACAATTTTGCTTGACAACAGAGCAGCTATCAGAAAAGGAGGAGAGGAAAGACGAGCTCTGAATTAAATGTACTTCTGGAGTGGGTTTAAATTTGTTCCACTGTTAGTAGAGGGAAATTTTAAGAAGGGCCAGATGCCAAATTGGAAAGGAGTGAAAGCTAAGAGCGAGTCTGCTACAAGCTCAGAAAGAACATATTTAACTTGTACATTATGTTCTCTTGCATTCAAACCTGTCCTTTGCTGTATTTCTTGAACAGCTGTACCCTAGGTTTAGTGTTCCAGCAGGCAGATCCTCTCTTCCTCTCTTTAAATCTTCCAAGCGAGCTACTGAATTAATCTGCCTATCATTTGCATATAAAGAGCCTCAGAGTTGGATAGTTAAAGGTGTTTAAGAACCTGAAATTCACAGGGAAAAAAGTACCTTTAAAAATCTGGCACCAATTGCACTCTAAATTGTAGGTTCTTCTGCTTTCCTACTTAAGTCATACTTTGTTGTGTGTCTAGATTAAAATTTCAGACATAACATGTTAATCTTTTAAATTTTAATAGATGGGAAAGAGCAGTTACACCAGAATAGGAAAACACACACCAGGCCTGGAAAGATTTGAGTTTCTGTGAGTTAAGGAGGATCTAAACTGAGTAATCTGGTCTTATTTGACAGTGTTATTTGCTGGAATTTGTTCATCTATTCTCATTTTACCTTTTAGGATTTGTGTTAGCTGCTATAGATAGACTCAATTCATATAATGGTCAGTCATCTTGTTGCTATTGCTTCATTGAAGAAGCCAAAATAATTTGAAACGTTGTAATTATATGCATTATTTGAATAGCATGTAAAAACTCTATGTTGATCCATAAATATTCCTTTCCTTCCATAAATTATTATAATCAAAATCTCAATAAAGGCAGCAGCTACCAATGAGGAGAAATATTACCATTTACCATTTCCATGGAGAAAAATAGAAATCTTAGGATCCAGTTCATCTCACATATATTCCTCACTTGCACATAAGTATGAAACGCTCAATAAACCAACCTTCTAATGTGGGTGTCTGTCATCCCTGTCAGGTCAATGAAGCAGGACACACGGCTAGAAAGGCCTCTCATTCTGAGAGTCTGTGAAAAGTGAAATGCGAGAAATTCAAAATATGTGGAAGGAAACACCTGTCAGGCAAAGAGGTATCTGGCTGTACTTTACAGCTGCTTAACTCTGGCACCTTGACTATCTCTACTGACTGGATAACAACAGTGCACAGAGGTGAATCATTCACGGCTCTATTGGTCCAGGTGCCTCAGTAAATGCATCATTATGGACACCTATAGTAGGTGGACCAAAAAGGACCTTTAGTGCGAAACTGGACATTGTTCTCCATCACTGATGGAAAGATTTTAGCAATATTCAAGGACAGCTTCTTAATTCCTACAGATGGCAGAAGTATATATTGTTCTCATAGTTATTACTTGTAACTGCGAGTAATAGCAATTTTCTAATGAAAAAGGAGATCAAGGAATATTGAAACACATTCTTTCATTTACAAATTTCAGCAGAAGATTAAAGACCTTAACAGATGTTTATTTCCAGGGTGCTGCACACTTTCTTACATTCCTCTTATTCCATTATGTTCCAGGAAGAAGAATCTTGTATATTTTCTCTCTTTCTGTAGAATCTGTTACTTACTCTGTTATGCTTCTCTAACTCCTCTATTCTTCTGGAGATGGAGTTATTACAACAGCCTGTCATATACAACCTGTGGATGCACCACTGATTTACAAAGTTGTGAACAATAGTTGTTATTCTGTTTATCTTCCTTTTGAGGCAGTTCTTGACATCTTGCTTGCCCTACAAAGCACTGATACAATTCTTTCATTGAACTGCCACTGATGATTAGGAACTCTCTTTTCTTGGTGGGAATAGCTAAATCAGAGCTCATTAGGGGTGACCTTCTGTGGTCATCCTTGGGTTTGGTCACAGCCTGAAAGTTTATCTTTTGTACTTTCAACCTATTCATGTGAACAAAATATTTTGTTCAGCAGTGCCCTATATTACATTTAGCCACCCTGTGCACCAACAAGAGAGAGTGGCAAAGAAAACAGCACAGCTGGCATCCAAGAAGTGATCCCGAAGCAGGGTCTTGCCATTTCCACATAGTTTTTTGAACTAATGCAGATCAATGTGCATCCTTGCACATTGTTCTGATCTGGTTCTCAGAGGGGAGGGAAAAGTTTCGTTTGCAGTTTTAGTACCCCAAGGATTGATGGGTGATGGTAGCATTGGTTATGAGAAAGCAGGGAAAGGGCTTGCAGACCAGAATGTCCTCTGAAATATTGTGATCATAAGTAAGCAATGGATTTGCCAAGTCTGTGCCTGATCAAATAGGATTGAGGTGCTCACCACAGATAAGGCTGACGGATTTTATCTATTAACAAGAGTATATAGTGCAGGACAAGGGAGAGTTACGTTCTAACTGATAGAGAGTAAGTCTAAATTAAGTAGATATTAGGAAGAAATTCTTTACTGTGAGGGTGCACAGGCTGCCCAGAGCAACTGTGGCTGCCCCATCCCTGGAGTGTTCAAGGCCAGGTAGGATGGAGCTCTGAGTAACATGCTGTAGTGGAAAGTGTCCCTGCCCATGGCAGAGGGCATTGAACTAGGTGATCTTTAAGGTCACTTCCAACTGAGGCCATTTTATGATTGCATGTTTTGATGATTTTAGTGGGTCTCAGTGGATATTCTCATATCCCACATCTATTATGTCATAGCAGTTCCCTTGTGGCCGCATGGATATCTTACAATCCATAAGCCTTAAGGTGAGAGCAATAGCCAGCAATCACTGAGATCCAGTCATTCTGTGTTGCAGCCTACTGAGATTTCCCTTTCATTTTCTTTCTTGAAAAGAGGTATCAGAGATTCCCTGGTGGGGAAAAAATAGGAGAGTTTGAAAACAAACTTGGAAATACCAACTTTCTGAATGCTTGAGCTGAAAATGAAGCACTTGTTAGATGTGAATACATGATGCAAGAGAATCCCAGCAATAGTCAGAAGTGAAAATATCATGAAAGAATGGCAGGGAATGGGAAGATCCTGGACCCTGTTAAAAGTCAGAATACACTAATTAATCATATGTTTTGTTCTGAGGTTACTTTTTCTCACTCATAAACCCCCAAACCATAGGAAATCTAGAATCTTTGGAGGCTACAAGGTTAAACTTGCAAAAGAATTCATTAATAATCTGCTTCTGTTCCAGTGTAAGGGACAAACGTTGCTCTGAGCTGTGATGGTATAAATCAGGGTCATCTTCTTCTGAGTCAGTGAAAAAAGCAGCATTGTAACTTCTGAGAGGGTGAGATCAGTATCAAGCCCAAGGTGTTTTACCTGACAAATGGTATATTTTTTAATGTGCAGCTCTCCAGGGTCTTAGAAATTGCTTTGTTTATTGTTACATGGAACATTTTCTTAAGTCTTTCTACAGCTCCCTTTTGCCATTTCAAGCTATGCTCGTATTGTCCCACCTTACAGACCCTGAGACCCTAAGAGCTGTGTGCTGTGTGCAGAATATGAATAATCTTCTACAATATTGGCTGGCTGGAAAGCAGACTGTTCCTGCGCCCTGCTTCTTCCATGGGGTTCTGCTTTTGCACTGCTATTTTACACTCACAGTAACTCAGCAATATGTAATCAGACATAAATACATATTCTTTAAAAGAGATGGAAGGTCTTGGGACAAAATACTTTAATCTCAAATATAGTCAGTTTAAACTTTTTGCATTTTCACTGGTGCAAAGAAAATACAATGTCCCAAAGGATCTGAGAAGAGTACACAGAGGTCACAGCACAGTCAGAAAAAATGCACTAGTGCTGTATTTTAGTATTATTCACGTGTTGTCTCTAACCTGCTGCTTTAAGCTTTACAGGTTTTCTAAGCTAAATCAGGAAGGACAGCAGAGAATGTACAGTAAAGAACAATGCAGTTGTATGACAAGGAGATGGATTGGATTAACCTAATATACCTCTTCCAGCTCTAAAATCTGTGATTGTAGAAAATAATGCATCTGAGCACAGTTGGAGTCTATTGATTTTTGCTTCAACACCAACAATTCTCTTCTGTATCTCCTTCTCTACTACAAAAATAGTGTAGACTTCATGTGTATAGACTATCTTTTCCAAATCAAGTGCTCATTTTTTTTACTGCAATTTATTTTGTTGTCTTTTTTAGTTGTTGATTTTGCTTTGTTTTGGTTTTTTCTTTGGTTTTGGGGTGAGATTTTTTGATAAACAACATGCCAGAGCTTTGCAGGATTTGAATGACCAGGTTGGGAAGTGACAAATAGACTGAAATAAAAGAAAATATATATGCAGCTGCATTCACAATGGTAAGATAGACAACAGAGTCACTGGCTGGGATCCATGCTCCAACAGAGACAGAGGAAGGTCAGTGTGTGTTCTGCATTGCCAAGGGATGAACTTTCACCACAACTGTCTGCACTGACCATTAGTAACAAGGCAATAGGTTAGAACTAGAGAGTCAAGTCATTGTTCAATTCACATACTTACAAAAATGATTAAAAATGCCAAAGCACTTATTTGTACTTACAGAAGGAAGAACAGCCTAATGACGAGCGGAGAGGAGAGGAGGGGAGGGGAGGAGAATTCACCGTAAAACACAAGATTTCCATAGAAAACTCAGCAACACAGAAAAATATTTGGCAGCTGCTCGCATATGCAGGACAGATGTTATATACTATTTGTGGAGGAACATTTAAGAAATAGTTAAGGTTTAACTGCATATTTAAAGAATATGCTGTCTTTTCCTGCCAAAATTAACAAGAAAGACACTAAAGGAGCTGCAACTAATTGCACAAATACCTGAACATTTTTCTATTCTGCTGCTGCGCTGTTTTGGAGCGCTACCAAACTATCTGCAAACAGAATGGCAGTGTTGACATTGGAATTCAGCTTTAAAATAAGTGGACCTTCAAGAAGTCTAATATTCTGATGAGAGTAATTTGCCTGCCTTCAGACAGAAACCCAAACTTCATGCTGAAGAGGTTCAGTAGCACAGCAAGCAGCAGAAAACATCAATGAAATAAACATTTTCTTCTCAGATACCAGGTGGAATGCAAGAGCTGTGACAGTGACAAGTATGTTCTATGTATGAACTACAAAGAAATCAGTCTTTGAACTGATCCATGCACTCAGTCAGCAGGTCTAGGCTTGCAGGGCTTTTCTAGCTACGCTATCTTAATCACTACACCACTTTATTCTGACAGAGTGATTTTTAAATTTGTATTTATTTTTCCTGTCATTAAATCTTGCAAGCAGGAGGTAAAGTATTTTAGTCAGATTCTATGCTCTCTTTCAGTAATTCTGTGGAATTTGTTTTCTCAGGAGACATGAGGTTTTATGCTCGACAGATTATGATTTTGTTTTGTTGTTCCAAAATCAAAAGTACTTCACTGACTCAGATTCCACAGAAAGGCTGTGTGTCTTAGGAGGCGGTATGAAAGCTGCTCAAATTCAAATTTGCCCTTTCCCCAGGTAGCTTGGTGCGGGTTTTGGGTGCACTCTGATCAGGGCAGTGCAGAGCTCGCTGTGCCTCAGGACACACTGCAGTGCATGAGCATATCCATGATTCTTGTCTCTGTTTGACCCTGGGCAGTGCCACAGTTATTATGCATCCAAAGCAGCATGGCCAGCAGGTCAAAGGAAGTGGATCTTCTGCTCTTGTGAGACCCTACCTGGAATGCTGCATCCCACCCTGGGTACCTCAGCACAGGAACAACACAGAACTGCTGGAGAGAGTCCAGAGGGGGCCATGAAGATGCTCAAAGAGTTGGAGCACCTCTAGTATGCAGATGAGCTGAAAGAACTTAGTTTGTTCAGCTTGGAGAGGAGAATCACAGAATCACAGAATC
>WEKX01010308.1:0-147040 GCA_013390025.1 Pitta sordida
CCTCCTCTAGGCAATTTGTTGCCTTTATATAAATTGGCCACTGCAATGATGTTCCTGACATCATTTTACACTGTTTCAACACCTTTTTCTTTAAATTTCATGTAAGGTTAATACACAAACTAATTCAAAGTACCTGAAAGGTTGTATGACAAAGAGCTATGAAATCAATCGTCTATGAGTCATTTCAGAAAAGGTATTACATATTTGGAACACATTATGTATAAAAATAAATACAGTTTAATTGTGCTTTAAAGAGGTGTGAAAAGTTCCATATTTTTTAACAGATGTAAACCACTCAATGTATTACAGTTTAGAAGAAATGAAAGCATATGTCTCTGGTTTTTCTCCCCCTAAACAGATGTGATTTCTTTAACTGAGGATTTCAACTGTTCTCTGCTTGATTAACTTCTGGCTTTCTAACAATTAGGACTGTTTCAGCAGACCAATAATATGTGCTGCCCTCTATAATTCCTTTTATATTTGATTTTGTATATAAAAACCCATGTCCTTTTTCATTTTTAGTCAAACTACCAATATTTTTCTCTCAAGAGAAAATTAAGTGAAATTTAGCACAAGATGTGCATTCAAGAGTTGCCTACAGTTGTAGCTAACAAAGTGAGAAAACTAGCATGTTGTATTGATTTATTAGACCTATAGCAGTATGTGCATACAAAAATGCTAATTTAAAATACAAAAAACCTACATCATATAAAATTGCTAATTTTTCTCAGAGAATTTTTATTGATCTAATCCAGCCTTGGATGGAATTTGCCCATGATGAAAAGCTGTTAGTATTACAACTAGACAGAGAGTTACAGCAAACCCTCAGCTCTTCTCGGTTTGGTCTTTGCGGGTTCAGTACCTCACGGTATTTTTTTCTGTGAAGATGCCTCTATTATTTGTGGCACTTGCATGTCTGCGCATGTGCAATCCCTCTGCTGGACCAAGAAGTGACTCTGGCACGCCCTGCGGAGCAGGGGGGCAGCGTCTCTCAATCGCTTGAGGACTGCCCATAGTTTGCTCCCCAGGCCTAGAAATGGCAGCTGCTGCCCCTCCCGCCACCATGCCAGGGCCAGAAGAGGCACCTGCCCCCCCTCCACCGCTGTGCCAGAGCAGAGGGACCCCTACATGGTGCTCTATGGAATGAACACAGCGCCCTGGCTGTTCTGCCAGTTCCCAGCTCCATGCCAGCCCCGGAGCTGCCGTGCCACACCAGTCCTGGTGAAGGTCCCATGAGCCGCCGCAAGCCAGATCACGCCAAGCCTGGCAGTTAGGTATGAGCTGCCAGGCTTAGCAGTCACTGCCGCGCTCCACTTGGAGCACTCCACCGTGAGTGTTTCATCACAAGCACTTGAGAAGAGTGTGGCAGCAAGTGCCAAGCCCAGTGCAAGGCACTGCACCCGCTAGGTTTAAACACATTTTGCCTTTTTCTCCAAGTTCCCCATCGGCCACCATGGATTCCCCGTGGCAGTGGCACGGCCACCCCAGGAATTTCCTGAGTGGGGAGGGGTGAGAAGAGACTCCCTTCGCTCACCTCTCCCATAACTTGGCAAGGGGTCAGTGCCAGGAATGCCTCCTGGTGCTCCACAGTTGAGGGGGTGGAGCCACATGCATGGCTTATTTGCATATTCATGAACTGCCTATCTTCGCAGAAAATGGGCTTTGCAGGACTTGAGGAGACCCAAAACCCTATGAAATTTGAGGGTTCACTGTATAACGTCATCTACAGTAGCATAACTGCAGCATTTGATATAACTTTGACTTTTTGAGTTGTAAGCAAGTTTATATGTCATCTGACAATCTTCTTGATCGACCACATTAATTAAATGGCCCTTAATTGAAAAAAATGAAACACCCCACAACAAAACCAAACCCAGAAATTAATATTAAAAAAAAACCCTATACAGTGAATTTAGTACTAAACTCTGTGTGTATGTGTTGTTCAGTAGTTCATGTGTGCTTTGTAGAACAATATTTGATTACAAATAAGAACATTATTAAAATAAATACAAGCAATGAGTGCAATAATGCAGTTTAAGAATTTTTTAGAAAATAGTTTCCAAAGTTTCAGATCTTTCTATGCAACACCGGAAAGATTCAGTCTTAGAAAATAAAAAGTTTCTTTGAGAAGTCAATTCAGTTACAGGTTCGGGACACTGAATCTTTTCTCTTTCTTTGTACTCTTTGCTAGACCAACTAGTGATGGTAAAGTTGACTGGTTCAGTGATTTTATTGAGTAGCAATGAGGTAATTCACTGAGAAAAGAGAGGAAGAAAAGCCAAGCTTATGTCTGCTTATGTCATGGAAGACAAGAATACTGTGAAATTTTTCAAATCCTTGGAAAATTGTTACCTATCTGTGTCCAACCATAGGTTGGAAGTTCATGTAAATTAAACAATCTCACTTGTCCTGATAAAAGTTTACTATTTTAATGTGTAATTGTGCATTGTATTTCTTTGATTTAATGTTCATTCTCTGCTATTCTCTAAATGAACAAGATGTGTGAAGACCCAGTCCAGGTCCTACAGCAATGTCTATGGTTAAAAAAACCTACCTACAAACCAAATGAAAAAAACTTGTATTTTTCTCCAATCAGCAATTCACAAAAATAAATTCACACAGCTGCAATCTTCATGCATTGCTGTAACAACAAAAGACAAAAATACTTTAAAGTGAGATAAAGATCACAAGTGTAATATAGCATAGCTCAGAAACAGATGTTTTCTATATTAATAATAATGCTGCAGTAATAAAGCTGAATTCTTTGTGATTTTTTTATAGACAAGTTTCATCAAAAAAAGGGAGGAGGGAAAAGTATCTATTTCAACTATACCAGAACGTAGCCCAGTTTCAAGGTAATATTTTGAAAATAGAATGTTGTTCACAGTTATTTACTTCCTCTTTCTGAGGAGGAAGCGATGGGGAGAGGGAAAGGGGCACTAGTGCCAAGTATTCGAGAAACTGTGCAAGATTGCTTAATGTCTTGGGATGAGAGATTGTGGAATAATCTTGCAAACATTTACAAGACTCGCATACCACTCACTCTAAGGACACAGCTCTTCTTATACAAAAGTTCTATAAATTACAGCAAAATTTTAGTTGTAGAGAAGATTCGTGCTATCAGATCATATGTTACATTGTTTAAATAATTCAGTCACTTTTGTCTCCCTCCTCCGTTACAAAACATGTAGTAATCTCCCAGGAGTACTTCAAGAAATATAAGCTGCAGAACTGGAAAAAATCTATGACAGCTCAGTTTGCCTGTTCTGTCTTAATACTCCAAAAAGCACTAAATGTTTTCATGTGAGAGTAAAATTCAGATAATGAATTCTGATTTATGTTCTTGCAGTACACCAGACAGTACTGATAGACCCATAAAATAATGGCTCTTTCTTTGAAGCCCTGAATTTCTTAAGGGAGTGCTCTTACATCACAATAGACATTGATGAATTCCATGTATATAGCATTGATTTGTCAATGGCTGTTGACACTCTTAATATGCTCCGCTACTCTCATTAAAAGGCAAAACCTCAAACCAATAAACAAAAAGTGCCCAACCAACCAACCAACCAATGACAAACCAAACAAATAGAGATTCAACCCCCAAAAACCAAACCAAAAAAATCCTACAGCTCATAGCAGCTCTCCTTGTGTTCCAGGAATGTAAGCTGCTTGATATGTCATACTTTTATGTGTCTTAATATGTTAACAAATCCTTTTTGTTTTAGATAAATTGTCTAGCCAATATCAAGAGAGTCCAATAAAATACATTAATTCTAAAAGAAATGCTGTGACAAGCAGGAGTTAGGGTTGCAGATAAGGAAGAACCATTAGCCTAGAACACCTGATGCCCCACTCCTGACAAGGATACTTTAAACATTTGCTTGAACAGATGCAAGCCTGGAGTTGTTTTCTGCAGTACACTAGCTACAGGACATCTCATTTTGTTTATTCAATGTCACACAGTAGACATTGCTGTTAGCCTGGTGCAGGTTCTCATAACATTATTACCAAATTCAAATATTCTCTATTAACATATTCAAATACCAGAATTTGGCTTGGTTCAGACCCATGCCACAGACTTTTGATACAAATATCATCCTAAGTAAATTCATTAAAAGGTTTTCTGCTTATAGGTATTTCAGATTTCTGAGGACAAGGTTCTGAAGATGTATTACTTGAGAAGCATTCCTAAACATTCGCGCTTTCACTGATGGACTCATGCAAAACCAATTGCAACAATGCTACTGAGTCCTTGAGTTTGCACGTTCACCTCTACCTGCATAATTTCTTAGAGCAAATCTGGCAGAATCCTACTTCGCAGTCTAAAAACCAAAAAACCCACATGGAAGTAGGGAAAGCACCATTGTTTGTAGATACTGAAATACAGAATGAATCATGGGTTGGGGTCCTCATTTTTAAACAGCAAGAGAGGAATCTTTCTTCATTTTCTTCCTATTTCAAGATGGGACTGAAATTAACAAAGGAGGTAGCCTTTTCTGATGAAGACATTCTGGTTTCATTAGAGAACACTCCAGTATCTTAGAAGACTACACTAAGCACTAGCCTACAGGGCTCCTGCTATTCTTCCACTTTCTACTAGGTGTGACAATCTCTTTTGACTGAAAACAAGTAACTCACAGGCAAGACTGATGGAGCACTGACTTAGGAGACGAGAGCTTCTCTAAATTTTTCTCCAAACAGACAAATGAGGTTCATAAAAGCAATCTTGTACATCTCAACTGCCCAAATCACTGACTGAATTAAACATTACTGTCTTGTGTTATTTAAATGGGAAAGCTCATAACCACAGTTGAAAAGAACTGCTATCATTCCTCGTATCATTCCCTACTGGTAATCCCATGGCAAATGATCTAACATCACCAAATAACCACTGCTCATCCACTGGTTCAGCAACAATAACTGACTATATAGCTATTGTTGCTCCATACCAGTAGTAATTTCAATCTCACTGGTCTAAGCTATCGACTAGATGGTTTCATTCAGTGCTAAAGAATTACGTATTTCAGAAACTTTACTTTTACAATAATGGAAATCTAGTATTGATTGGAACACATTAATTACTCCTACATTTCCAATAAAATGAAATTCAGAATATTTCACTTGTTGCATCACATTCTATAATGCTTTACTGCAACTGCCATAATTGCACAACAGTACTTGCACTGTAAAAATACACACCCTCAAAAAGGTCATGATGGGAAAATACACTAAACCACCAGAAATACGAACTTCCGAAGGCATCTAAAGGAAAGTCTGTTAAGACATTAAGGAAAAAGCAAGCTTTTTCTTTTTTGCACTTTAAGTAAAACAGTTTTTTAAATTAAAAGCAAATTTCGATCAATATTTCTATTCAGCTCCAAATGTGATGTCAGTCATTCACTAGGTTTATTTGAATATGCAATTCAGACCACAGTCCAACTCTGCATTCTTAAAGAAAACCACCAAAAAAGCTTTGCCATAATAATAGAAAAAGCCATGTTTTAATCAGTAAGCTTTTCTTCAATCATAACAGAAATATCAAAGCATTAGAAAAGAATGTATATTTTGAAAGTTTCTGTTTGGTGGGGGTTTTTTATTTTTTAAAAAAGAGGAGATAGCGTAATGTTTTTCAAGTGTATTTGGTTAACGTAGTACAGATGTTCCTTACAATATACATCTGAAATATTGAATTTCACATCACGTTATCTCTTTTTTTTTAATTATATTTATTTTGAATTAAATTGATAATTTGCATGTTGTTTATATGACATTTTACAAAAATGAGCTAAGATTCAGTAAACCTCAATTTATTCTACCAGCCCTTGGCTGGATTAATCACAGCTAACTTGTCAGGAGGCCAGTGGAAATTCATATGCCTTTTATTAAAATGAAAGTTGAGGCAAAGCATAAAAACCACAAATAAGCTTATGCAAAACATTTCCAGTAACACTGAAACTTCCAACAGGTTTCTTTAAAAATTTTTTAGTACAAGCATTTCTGGAGTGCCTGTTCCTATAGCACCTGTATGTTCTCCTTCATAATCCTATATACACCAAGAATTCCTACACTGCAAATGCACTCAACCCCCTTCCACTTCACGCCCACCATATTGCGGCTTCACATCTTAGCAGTGTGATTTTTCAGCAATTAAGGAGGCCCATTTCACAACTGCGTATGCACAACCTGACATGTATGAATATTCAAACTAGGCAATTATGAATGCACATTATGAATGCACAGCCGGGGCGGTGGCGGCTCCTCCGCTCCTGGCACAGCCAGGCACTTGCCCCACTCCAAGAGAGGAGGTTTTGTGCAGTCATGAAAGGTCTACACACTCTCAGCTTAGACGTGGTGTCCGAGACTTTCTCGAATTACTGTCTGAGACATACTCGTCCACCCTGAGTAGAGACCAGGTCTACCCACACAAAAAGACATCAAGACAGCGGCACAGGCGGCTCCCCCACACTGTTGTCCCCGGCCAAGCGGAAAAAGCATTTTTCCCAGCATGGGGTGGCCGTGGGCACTGGAAAACACTGACACAAACACCAACACACAGGAGGACAGTGCTGAAACAGCGCCAGAGTGCCAGGGGGGCCGTGTGAGGGTGTTGGGCAAATTTGCATATTAATGAGCTGTCAATCAACGTAGGCGGAGGGCTTCGCAAGTAGTAGGCACGACCCACGGTACTGTGGTATAGGAGACCTGACCGTATCTCTATTTCCCCATATTCTTTTTTCCTTTTTTTCCCCTCCCTTCATTAAAACAATCAAATTCCAAATACTGTAGTCAAACACTTTACTTGTTTTGCAGAGAATTTTCTTCATGAAGAGAGAAACTCACTAAGAAGCAAGAGTCTTATGCAGCTTAAATTTTCTACTGATAAACTAGCATATCTCCTGCTTAAAATAAAAAAAAAAGTGCTTTTCAGTCAAGCACTATACCCAAATGCAGCTGGCTGGAGGCCAAGCAGTTGTGCTAGAAAAGTTCCAGTAAATTTAGGGTCGCATATATGAGTGATTTCAGACTGGACAGTTTACGCAGGCAAGGAGAAAGCAAAGAAATCTCTAAGTTCTCTGTGTGCACAGGCATATTTAGCAACACATACTTTGTATGTTGTGTGTGAAAGTTCATAGTGAGCTCTAGGTGCATTGAAGTCCTGACTGAGACAGTGACCTGACAGTGAAATCCACTTTAGCATAGTGGTGAGCGTCCCCACATCTCATGCCAGAGATCAGAGTGCGATTCCCACCAGGGCGGCAGTGGTGCTGTTCAAGAGTAGGACTCGATGATCCTTGTGGGTCCCTTCCATCTCAGAATATTCTGTGACTCTGTAATTCCATCATAATGACCAATACTCTAAGATAAAAATCTAGAAGAAACATACTGTGCATCTTTGCACACTCTCCAAACTTCTGCCTACCTGCAAAGGGACCACTGCCCTTCTTACCTCTGCTAACAGTGAATCAACGATAGGAATCAGTATAACATGGCATCCAACAAACAAGGCTATGACATTTCTTCCAGTTCCATCCCTCTATCAGCTTGCATCAACGCTGCTTTGTCCTAAGACAAGACCATCTGTTTTGTATCACTATCCCTATTTTGGCCAGACACTAGGACATCTGGAAGACTGCACTGTCTACACTCCGAGAAGCAGACACTGAGCTGGATACCATCAGCATACCAATGGCATCACAGCTGACAGTACATGCTCTTCCTCACTCATTGATTAAATTCATACCACTGACATCTTTTCAAATAGGGCAGAACAAAATTCTTAAATATAATTTTATCTCTCCAGTTGGGTCAAGAAAATAAACTAGAAAGTGTGTTAAAACCATTCCATGCATCAAAAAAATTAATCAGGTAATAAAATTTCAAGTATACCATATAGTTTTCCAATATTTTTTTTTCAAAAGAGAAGTAAATGCTTTTAAAATGAAGTTTAGGTTGCTGAAAAACATGTGCAGTTGGGGATGTAGTATAGGTGCTGTTTATTCTGTTAGATTGTTTTGTGTAACCTATGAGTTAAGTGCAATATTGGGCTGTGTCTGCTCATGCTTTTGGTTTGGATAAGAGGAAATTAGGGGTTTTGTTTTGTTGTGATGCTTGTGCAAGCATACTGCAATATAAGACAAAGGGATCCCTGAAATGGAAAATAATCTAGTGGTACATATAATACATTTGTGTATTACACTTTCCTTGAACATTGCAGGACAAGATTATTGCCTAAATAATACATCAGGCATTACAGCGCCTTAGTTCATAGAATGTTAGCTCACACCTACTATCTAAAACATAATAGAAATTCATTTGCTTTTACTCAGCACTGCTTTATCTTCTGGATATGGACTACATATTTCTGCAGAAGATCTCATTTCAGAAGTATAAACCATCCTGGAAACAAATCAGAGAATGTTACCCGAAAATTCTGTTTTTCAAGACATAGTAAGCTTTAATCATGACTCTATTGAACTCGAGTGGAATTTTCTGTGATGCTACAGACTGAAAATTTATCTGAAGTATCACAAATTTCAATTTTGGGGGTTTTAGCTGCCCTAATATGAGAGCTGTGAAATTCAGGGTGATCTTGAGAGGTGTTTAACTTTCGAGTCCACAGCAGTGGAACAGAATATAAACTACATCCTTGGCAGTCACTGGTGCCATCCTTTGCAGAGTATAAAAACTCCACACTAACTATTCAAAGCAGTTATATCCACCAAAAGGGAGGCAGAGATTATAGATGGGAAAGCCAATTCAATATCAGATAGCAAATGTTCCTCAAAGAGTTGTGACAAAGCAAGAACAAAAGAAACGCAAAATATTAGGAAACACAGTCATCATATACTGGATGGAGGCAGCAGAAAAGAGTACACTGTATCACAGAAGATAAATTACTGATTCAGTATATTTTCCTTCTCAAAAAGAATCATCTGTAGCAATTTCCTAGATTGCAGGCAGCTTGACTGATAGAAAACCTAAAAATGAAATAAAGACAAAGTCATAGTACAAACCCTATCAACAGGGAGAACAGAGAAAATAAAAATCAAAAAACCTAAATTGAAAGCATGTTCAATAATACATAGCAGAAGAGATCTATTTCAAGCAAAAATAAAACAGGTAGCATTGCACCAAGAAGAAAGTTAGATCAACAGAAAAAAGCCAAGTAAAAAGAAGGGAGACAAGGATGGTGAAAGGACTGGAGAGCAAGCCCTGTGGGGAGCAACTGCAGGAACTGGGGTTGTTCAGCCTGGAGAAGAGGAGGCTCAGAGGTGACCTGATTGCTGTTTACAACTACCTGAGGGGAGGTTGCCGCCAGGTGGGTGTGAATCTCTTCTCTCAGGCTGACGACACCAGAACAAGAGGACATGGCCTTAAACTACACCAAAGGAGGTTTAGACTGGATGTTAGAAAGAGCTTTTTCACAGAGAAAGTGATCTCTCAGTGGAATGGTCTGCCCACGGAAGTGGTGGAGTTGCCAGCCCTGGTGGTGTTTAAGAGAAGACTCAATGAGGAGCTCAGCGACATGGTCTAGATGGTGGGAGGCTTGGATGGATGGAGCGTGGCGCCCTTGGTTCCATGTTTGTGGGCCTGATCCCTGTGTGGGCGTTTGCTTGGGAGTTGGACTAGATGATCCTGTGACTCCCTTCCAACTCAGAATAACCTGTGAACCTGTTTCAGTCTTCATGCATGGTAGCAAAGCTCACTGGCTCTGAAATTAGCTCAAATGGTGGATGAATGAGGTCTAACTTCAGGGTGCCTACCAGTACTCAATATGGAGGCAGTTCTGTAATCCAACAGCAAGTCCCACTTATTTCTGTGCTCCTACCCCTTTCTACCATTTCCAGTGATATCAGGGCTCGATTCTTTCACTCTGGTATAAGCACATATGAAAAATATTTTATTATTGCTGGAATGTTCTGCCTGTGGCTTGGTGAGCTGCACTGGTACAATGAGGGATCATACAAGCATTAAAATCCATTTAAAGGAAAAACAGGAGCATACAGCTCTGCGTGAAGGAACAGAAGCGTAAGTAGGATCACCTTCTTTAATTAAAGCAAGCTATCATATTCAGTTAGGCTCAGCTCTTCTCCCAGAGCCTAAGGGATAAAAGCATGAGGTATTTAACACTAAGAAGTCAGAATATGAATGTGTTCTATGAGACTAAAGCACTAGAAGAAAAAAAAAATTATGTTTATTGAATTATCAGAAATAAAAGCAAACAAGACATAATTTTTACATTAATGGAATTATACCACATTTGTAATTCACCATTGCTGCTTTTAAGGACTCTGAAATTCAGTGTAATTTTTTCTTTTCTCAAGACACGGAATAAAAATTTTCAAAGTTGAGATTATATCAGAATATTCAAGTATGTAGTCAGAAAATATTCCAAATATATTACCAAAATATAATTCTCAATATTATGTTTTATTACATTAAAGACATGATTTTCGATGTTTAAAAAAAATGTATTACATTTGCAAAGTTATCACTGCCTTTCTGTCTTTTTTCTATTTAACCGATCAATGCCAAGCTGATAAAATCTAATGTGATCGAATGTGTATGTAATCTTGAACAGGAGAAGCAGGCCAAGATCTCTTGTTACCAACATGGTGTCTTACCTTCTCATCATCTTTTCCTGTTTTATAATTCCTGCAATATGGCGATGTACATGAATTAAGTTAATTCTGATATTATGATCCAGCTGTAGAAAGACTTTTTTTCCTGAGTACAGACTTAATTGATGTCTTACTCCTTTGAGAAATAACACAAATTAGAGATGATCAATGCCCCCAAAGAAATTTTCAAAATTTAATAATTTCAGTTTTCCTATCACAGAGACAAATATTATTTGAATTAATGCAAAGTGAATCAATACTAATATACACACACATTTGACCATTCATAAAATTGTCATATCAATTAAACTGCATTCCTCCAAATTTAACAACTTTTTGCTTCCCAAAACACAAGAAACAGTTTGTAACATCTGACAATGCTTCAGCATATCCACAGAAACACTTTTTTTCAGTTCCCAAAATGACATTTTCAACTATCTATGTACAATCAAAGTTCCTTTTCAGATGAGTGCTTCATAACAGTCTGGAGTAAGAAGTTCTTCCAGCTGTCAAAAACTCTTGCTATTCTCTATCACCTGAGCAGCTTAGTTGTAGACCTTCTCATAACTATTTCAATGCAGTAAAAAAACCACAAGGATAAATTCAGCCTAATTACTTGTGACTTGACATAACCCAGTTGCTACACATTTCCTGAAAAAGATCAGGAAAATTGGTTCTTGTCAAAAATATTCAAATATGTCAATAGATTTTTTTTTTCTCCCTCTAAGGACATTCAAGTAAGCATGAAAAATATTTCATAAAATCCCCTGCATAGATACATTTCCACATACAGCCAAATGGAGCAACAGGCCTGCAAAATATTGTCAGACACCTTGCCATGTCTCCTCTATTCCAAATGTTACTTAAGAGTACTTCTGCAGTGAGGTGATAGTTACCGAATAATTAAATCTGTGACACACTGAGGAATTGTTTCTCCACAGACATCACATTTGCCTTTAGTCAAATACACACTAAGTAACTGAGAGTCAGAAACAGAAATTAAATTACACATAAAGTTCCTTTGTGTATGTAAAAATGACAATTATTCACTTAGCTTCTGAGTATGCTAAATAAAAATTAGAGTAATTCATGTATCAAGAAAAAGGACTTGCCTTTGATGTGCCAGACTAATTTTTTAGATACAGGACAGGTGAGTGAGAGGAAACAATTCCATTGAAGCTAACACTAATTAGGAATGACTGTATTCTCCATGTGTAGGAGAGAAATGAGGACTTTGGTCCACAGTTGGTGTCTGAAGAAGGAAACAAATGTTCAGTTACTTCGTTGTCCCATAACGGGGAACTATCACAGTGAATGGCAAGTTCTCTGTAAGGCACATGCAGGACATGCACCCATCTCTATTAGGTTTTGTGGGTGAAACCAGATGACGTGCCTTCAGGTGATCAGAAATCTACATGCATCAAGAGGAATGTATCTACATAAAAAGTGTAAAACATGCACATGGCAAGTATGGCTTACCTTCTCAATCTCAAAGATTTGTTTTCAGTTTAGTTAGGCAAAACATAACACATGAACAAAATTACTTATCCTCCATTTGCATTTAACATAAACAAAAAATAATGATTTTTAAAAATGATTTATAAACAATAAATGCAAATTTTATGTGATACAAATGTTATTTTTCCTAGCCTACTGGGCAATAATTTTATTGTCTAAACAATCTTGAAGATGAAAGTACACATGAGAAGAAACTTGAAAGAAGACTAAAAAAGGATTATATGCAACATTACTTTCATAGTTCAATGTTTCAAAAATAGTTTCATAGTTTCAAAAATAGGAAAATTTAAAAATCAATAACATGCAAAAATTCTGCAATAATGTAGGAATGTTTTGAACCAGAAGAAAGTATGGTCTTTACCTTTGTTGAAAAGAACAACATGACTATAATTTTTTTTTTATTATAAGCTATGCTCTTAAGAACAATGTTGTATTCTTATAGTTTCATTTACATCTTTTCAAGTATTTGTTCTCATCATATTGAAAAGAAAACAACCTCTTTATAACTTCTGGTTTTAATAAAATTAAGAGAGAAACGGTTTTGAAGATATAACTGGATTTGTCGCTCTTTGCATCTGGTTAAAAATCAAAACTGAAAATCCTATTATTTGAATATTTACTTATATTTAATTATTCCCAGGACTGTAAACCTTCTCTGGAGAGAATTAAAAACAATAGAATGACTAGAACTATTTTCATTTCTATTTTATTCATTCATTATTGGATACTTCAAAGATACACCATTTCTTTACAGAGAAAAAATTTGGGCTACATCAATATTAGCCAGGAAACAGTAAGCAAATAAATGCAGCCCTGGTATTCAAAGCTTCTCCCTCTGCCACAAAGGCAAATTTAACCTCAACTTTTTAGTCCAGGAACGGACAAGCATTATCCATCACATATGTACACACAAAAAACTATTAAATTTTCATTTCTTTTTCAGCTGCTTAATATATCAATATTTTGCTAACCATTTTCATCCTCATTTTTAGATACTCTTCCAAAGGTGTCTCACCATCTCTCTTCCCAGGGTCGCACTCCCTCACGGCTAAACCATGGCCAAACTCAGTGGCCAAACTCCTATTTTACTGCAGAGGCCAGGACGTAACTTTTTTAAGTGTACTCCCTGCGCAGCTTACACTTCAAAGGTCACAATGATTCGAGGAGCAGTTTCACAATCAGTTTAATCTAATCTAAGTCTGCGAAGCCACTGGAAGAGTCAGACCTGCTTGTCTCCCATGTCAGCTGATGAACTTGTCTCATCCTTTCACTAGCAGTAGTGCTTGTGTGGCCCACAAAGAAGGCGGAGAATAACCAAGGGGCTCATCTCTCTCATCTATTCCTTGTTGGATTGATTTCTGGCTCAGCTCAGCCTCACTCTTCAATATCTTCTTTGAAGTCTTTTGCTCAGACATGGAGTGTTTTAAACAGGCAATCAGAAGGGATGATTTTAATACACAGCTTAATTTTTTTTTTCCCAATTCAGTGTCTGATGGTATAAAACCAGTGAAATTAAACAGGGTCATGGCTTGTTATTGAAATTAAAATGTAAGGTATCACCAGGAAGCGTCTTCATAGAAAATAACAATGCTAAGTTATCTTGAAATACCATTTTTATTTTCCTTGGAATATGAAACTGGAATCTTGTAGGCTACAATTTGAAGAAATACTTGGTAGACATTAGAAATTAATTTTAGGAGCTATTTTAACATTTCTTACTTTGGATTAAGTTTGTGCAAAACCATTTTATGCATTGTCTTGAGATCATTGCAGTAGTAGGTAGGTACAGAGAAACAGAAATTGTCAAAACTTTCACAATTAGTTAGCAAAACACTAGAAGTTAAATTTGCTCCAGAAATTATATTTAAAGCAACACACACAACTGCAGAAAAAAACTCTCATGTAATAAATAAGGCACTCAAAATACAGAATTACATACAACAGTTTCCAATATCTACTCATACTTACTCTAACTCCACAGACTTCAAATGTTTTAATATCAAAGATAATTTGGATCCTTATATTTAAATCTCACACATTTCCTCTTTCTAGCCTCATCTTTGCCCATGGCCACTTTATTTATTCTAGATTTGGGATTTGGAGGTATTCTTACTGTAGTTATCTCTCCCTCACCCTTGCAAGTCCTCACTAATTATGTACAGGATCTGGTTGCTATTTATGACAGTAGACAACATCTATCCATTGAAATGTTCCTTTAGGTTATTTTGTATTTATCTTCCAGCATTTCTGTTATAAACTGATGATTTTCCCTGATTTCTGTTCCCAATAATTGTTCTGGTTTTGAATTGCTCACATCCTGAATTCTATTTTGGTCTCCACAATCTTCTTCTCCATCACCTTTCTTGCAGTATAGCCTTCACTACATTTTGCCCTTTTCTCACAATTGATACATTAATAGTCAAAATATGTCACATACAAAGAACAACGTCTTCATGAATGTTCCATCAATAAAGAAAATGCAAGAACGGAAGGTGGTAGCAGCACCACTTTTGATGTTAGCAGACGCAGTGCAGTTGCTGCAGTGTACTGCCTAAGTTAGCACTGAACTGGCAAACTGAAGGTATTGTGTGCTGCAGTAACCCTGTGAATCACAGCAATTGTTAATGAGCTTCTTGGTCTGCTCAAAATGGCTATATAGGCACTTGGTCTGTTTGAAGCAATCCTTTGTTTGCAGGACAGTCACAGCATTTACTGCAGCACTCATAATCTTACCTGATGAAAGTTCTGTCCTGTAATTTCTTAAGATAGCAATCAAAGCAGATAAATGAAATACTGCGCTTGAAATTGTATGTGGGCTGAAGAGCTGTGCTGAAGGATTTTACTAGTTTATTTCTTTTTTTCAGTCTCACTCTCCTCTAATTTTTATCAAGGCTTTTCAAATCAAATTTTGAGTTCTGCAAGTATCAGAGGAGTTGTCACTCTGAAAACATCACATTTGTTCCTTTTGTACTTAGCTATAAATTCCTTCTTACTTTATTTCTTCTCCACGTTTATTATTCCTTGATCCTCTTTTTTTGCTTTCGGCAATTATGTACAACCACTATTCCACTTCCACGCTCAGAAGCTCTTCACATGCAATACACTATAGAAAAAAGGCTGTCCAAGAAGCAGCCTTTCAATGTATCAGTGACATGGTCTACATGATGGAAGGCTTGGATGGATGGAGCGTGGCGCCCTTGGTTCCGCACTTGTGGGTCTGATCCCTGGGCGGGCGTTCGCTTGGGAGTTGGACTAGATGATCCTGTGGGTCCCTTCCAACTCAGAATAACCTGTGAATACTCTGTTTTAAGTAAGAACACATAACTTAACCAGTAAGTTTGTATTTCACCACGCTTTTAACTGTTTTTAATATTACTTGCTGCTTGCAGCATTTAAAATTATATTTATCTCTTGATTTTTAAATTCAGTCTTGCACTTGATGTTCAATGGTAAAAGAACACACCTTGTAACACAATAAAATTAAAATTCTGCTTGGTAGGGAAAGAAATACAAACAAAAAAGTTAGAAGTAGTTACTCTGTAAGGAGCAAACCTAATGAATCTTGAATTCTTAGGGATTTATTACGTCTTAATAATTCCTACGCACTAATGTCAGCTCTTTCTCTCCATATTTCTTACCGTATCCTCTCCCTAGTAATTTTTTCCATTTTCCCTCTTTTGCTCTCCATCATTAACTAAAAGAGCTTGTCCGGAAATGCTTCTGCAAGTCAGCAGATGCTTTGTTTGATTGAGAGACATAATACTCAAACTGCAATGGTAACTTTTTATCTTGTACTGAAGCTACAGGATGGTACTATTAATGACTTCTCGCCAGACACAGATTTTCTGGGAATCAGAGGAAATTCATCTGCTATGTATTAGAGAACTCTCAAATTCAGTTGAAATTTATCAATAGATTTGAAAGTTATCAGGACTAGAACTTCAAGACAGATGGGCACATCATACAAATCCTGTAAGTTCACACACAAACCCACACTCACTGGAAACCAGGGGCTGAAATCTTCCAGGGTGAAAAACAGTGCACATGGGATGACACAATTGGGTTACATCACATTAGCCTCACGGCTCTGCCACTTACGTTACTGTGAACATTTACCCCACTGAAATAAACACTGGATAAAATCAGCATTTCCCTTTTTATCAGATTTCACAGACTCACGGAATCACAGAATCAGTAAGGTTGAAAAAGACCATAGAGGTCATCAAGTCCAACCTATCACCTATTACCTAACCTAGCCTAACCTGTTACCTAACCTGTTGCCATCCTGCTACCAACACACCATCCTACCTATAACACACTACCCTAATATCTAGGTCATGCCACCAAGAACATCATCCAACCTTTTCTTAAACACCTCTAGGGACGGTGACTCCACCACCTCCTTGGGCAGCCCATTCCACTGAGAGATCACCCTCTCTGTGAAAAAGTTCCGCCTAATGTCAAGTCTAAATCTCCCCTGATGCAGTTTAAGACTGTGTCCTCTTGTTCTATCACTGGTATCTGGAAGAAGAGACCGATCCCCACTTGGCTACAACCCTTTCAGGCAGTTGTGGAGAGCGATCAGGTCTCCCCTCAGCCTCCTCTTCTCCAGACTGAACAACCCCAGCTCTCTCAGTCGCTCCTCATAGGGCTTGTGTTCCAGCCCCTTCACCATCCTTGTCGCCCTTCTCTGGACACGCTCAAGGATCTCAACATCCCTCTTAAACTGAGGAGCCCAGAACTGGACACAGTATTCATTTCAGTCACTAGTAGTTTTATAAGCTTTAGTCTTTGAAATAATCAAATATAAGAGGCCTCAAGCAGATTCACCCTGCCAGAAGTTGCTCCCATGTGAAAGAATCTTCCCCTCCCCAACAGATAATGCTACTCTCTTAGGCAGAAACAACCTTCCTTAATGCACCCGGCTGAGAACAACAGTGATTTACAAGCAGACCAGATGTCTTTGCCTTGAGGGCTTCCATATCTGTTAAGGTGCAGGGCAAGCCAGATGGCTGAGGATGGCCAACAATCTCCTGCTGCAAGCCAGTCAGAAGCCAAACAAGAACCAATTTATCCTCACTAATGATTTTGCACACCCTTTTTAATTCCTTCTCTGAACCGCAGTAATTTTCCTCTCACATTTTCCAACGTTCTTCTCTCCTGTTGTATCTGCTCTGAGATGAGGGTGCTTAGAACAGAAAGGCTTCATACCAAACTGAACAGCTCACTGGATTACACACAGGGACAACTGAAAGATATTTGAAAGAAGTCAAGCAGGATACACAGTGCAGATAATCTTACATTTGGAGCTAATAGCATGGGTGCGAGGTACCTGGCTCCTTTTATGTTCATAGCTGTTAATGGGCCTGCAAACATATCATCACCATTCATGTTAATTCAGTAGTCTGAAGATTGTAACAACAGGTAAAATCATTCTTTCCAGTCTGTTCACAGACATTTCCGAACTCCATTAATTACATTGAAGGAAATGTTAATTTTTAGGAAATTCACTTATTTTTGGTCTTGACTGTCTTGGACATTTTAGTGTAAAGTAAGTATCATTTCACTTATCTCCTACCTCCTATTAAACTATATTCTATTAAAGTTACTCACTGCTACTGGATTGCTAAAACAATAAACATTAAAAAGCATCATGCTATTATTTTTTTCATTACTATTTTGCAACATGGGCATTTTATAATCCATGACAGTATTTTATTTTTACTTTATGACTACTTTATCTCCTTAGTATCCTTTAGTGAGAGAATTTGACACAGGCTTTTTATGAAAGTCCAATTATACTAGCCAATAGTTTTTCAACACATTCATAGAATTATAATTACACATACAAAAAATGGAACACAGTTGTACTCAACTCTAGCCACTATAACAGTTCCCTTTTTATAGTTTTGTAGGGAGAAAAATTAACTTGACATTACGATGAAAATCTGCCTTTAAAAAATGGAGAAAAATCCCCTCTGCTAAAATGATTGGTTTACTAAATACAGAAAAAGAAAGCAATAATTAAGTATTTAGTGTTTGAGACCAATATTAACCTCAGAAGCAATGTTATAGGTCACATAGTAATCTAGTAACTAGCTAACTAAAAATTAATCAAACTGGGTAATATATAAATTCATATAAAACTTGAAATACCAATTTTTAAAGAGAGCCATACTCCTTGAAACAAATTTTCTAATAAATTCAATTGGGTTTAGTTTTAACAAAAATAAGCAATTACTTTCAAAAAGTGTATTTTCTATTTCTGTCACACAAGACCTTGGTTAATAAACAAATACTGGGCTCTCCATTTTTTCACGTAAAGATATTTGTTCAAAGATATTCAGTGGCAGTTAATAACACTGGGACATTACACACCAGCTGATAATAAACTTGTTATTTTACATGTCATAAAAATAATAAAGGTTCTGCATTTTGGTCATAATAACCCCAAGCAGAACTATTCCCCAAGGGAATGTAATGCTTGGAGAGTGGTGAGGTGGAAAGAGATTTGGGGGTGTTAGTTGACAGCAAACTCAACATGAGCCAGCAGTGTGCCCAGGCAGCCAAAAGGGCCAACGGCGTCCTGGCCTGCATCAAGAATGGAATGGCCAGTAGGTCAAGAGAGGTTTTCTTTCCATTGTACTTGGCGCTGCTTAGACCACACCTNTAACACACAAGAAAACACCTTCTTGACTATTCTTGAAATAGCAGGGTGCAACAGAAGGGTTCTTATATATTCTGACAAAATTTTTGAATCAAGGAGGTTAATAAGCAAACAAAATGAATCTTGACTATTCCCAATGAAAGAGCAAACGCTTATATACTTTTGAATACTGCTAATCAAGATCATAACTCATCCATCATCATATCAAAGTGTCTTGAAATACTGCAATATCACGAAGAGTCAAAGTACAAATTTCAAACTCAGAAATTTTATGCTGTGGCAAAATTTATAGTAAAGAAAGGTGGGTTTGCCTTGATTTCACAGGCATTCCATGTATTAAATGGTTTTGTAAATCCTGGCAGCTTTTCCTTTCAGGCTGATTACATCAAAAAACATTATCTACTTCACAGCCAAGAGCCATTCATTTGATATTGAGCAGACTGCTTTTAGAAAGGATACAATGCCTAGGGGGTAAAAGCACTGTTTATTCTCTAAATTTCGGCTCATGTTTTTAACTGAGCATGCAAAAGAACAATAGCTCAGAGCTCATCCAGCTAAAATATGTACAACCACAACGAGAAGTATTTGCCATACTGTTAGTTAAGCAATGCCTCTGGAGAGGTGGAAAGAGCACAAGCTTTTCAGAACTGCACAACTGTTCTGGACCACTGAAAACATTGAAAAATGTATCTTGATGATCATCAAGAATATTCCAAATGCTCATTCCTTCTTTTAGAAACTGCAATTCTAAGCAGAAAATGAAAATATAATCTTGGCGTTACCTGCTCTGTATTTCAAATATGTTTCATGAATATCTAATTTTTAGGAGAACATCACCAAATATATTCCAGTGATAATTGTCTTTGCACTAACAGAGGATGACTGATGTTCGGACACCCGTGTTACAGGTATATGCAAAAGTACTTCATCATTAAGTTTAAGCATAATTAAATCAAAAATTATGTGGTTCCCTAGACTTCTACCCAATCCACCACAGATTTACTCCATTTTTTCTACCCAGCAGCAATGATTTTGGTACATCGTCCTCAGTGATAGTGATGCTGGAACCTACCTGCTGCTATCACACAAGCCTGAGAAGCCTATTTGGTACCAGTCAGTATCTGTGCAGAGCATAGGGCACAGGAGCTTCCAAGTAGCTGGAAGCAGTTTAAAGAAGCTTTAGCTCTAACCAAAGATCAGGTTTACATGCTGCACACATGCCATTATAACCCTGCCTCCTAACTGCAGATTTGGACATACACCACCGCTTGTATTCTGAGCCATTCTGAGCTAGGTGGACCAGGTCTGTAATTGCACAACCCCAGAAGTGGCTGCCCCTGAGCCACAGATCTTATGGTCCCAGCAGTTCCTCTGTGAAATCAACATTCTTGTCATTTTCCCTGCTAATAGTAGGTGTGAAATTGTCAAGAAAATGATTTCAGCAGCCTGCAGCAGGGGAATTCAGACAAAGAGCAAATTTAAAAATTCCTCATTTGGAACAAAACATTTAAAGAAAATAATGTCTGTTGTTCAATCCACTTTAATACTCACACTTTTCCTTTGAGGCATTTCTAAATAGCTGTGTGATTTATAAATGTCACTATTTCAAAACTAAATTGCAATTTAAAAATAATCTGCCAGTTTCAGTGATCCTCAGGGTACAGGGAAACACAGAAGAAAGATGCAACTACTTGTCACAGGAAATGCCCTATCCTTTTATTGGCAACAAACTATGAGAATGCTGCAACATTCACTCTTCCACTGCAGTTCTTGACTTCACATTTATAATATTACAACAATATTCCTCTTCATGGCAATATCTCAGTAATAATATCCTACTATTTGTAACAAAAAAGAGTAGAATCCTGTAGTCAAAAAATATATATATTAGGCTAAGACATATATATGTACATATATGTATGTATACATGTATATATGTAAAGGGCTACAAAAATTTGGATTGTTCAGTCTGGAAAAGAGAAGGTTTCAGAATGACATGACTGCATCCCTCTAGTGCCTGAAGAGAGCCTACAATAAAGGTGGAGAGAGACTGTCCATGTTAAGACAAGTACCTATTTTACTAAGGAGTTCTTAGACTTCAGACACTAAAACAAAGAATCACAGAATATGCTGAGTTGGAAAGAATCCATTAGGATCATTGAGTCCAATTCCTGACCCTGCACAGGACCATGCCCAAGAATCACACCATGTGCCTAAGAGTATCATCCAGATGCTTCTTGAACTCTGTCAGGCTTGGTGCTGTGACCACTTCCCTGGGGAGCCTGTTCCAGCACCCAACCACTCTCTGGGTTAAAAACCTTTTCCTGATACCTATCCTAAACCTCCCCTGACCCAGCTTCATGCCAATTCCTCAAGTCCCGTCACCGATCACAAGAGTGAAGAGATTGGTATGTGCCCCTCCGTTTCACCTCATGTGGATGTTGTAGACTGCAAATGAGGTCTCCCCTCAGTCTCCTCCTCTCCAGGCTGAACAGACTCCTAATACAGCTTCCCCTCCAGACCTTTCACCATCCTCATGGCCCTCTTTTGGAGGCTTTGGATGTCTTTTTTATATTGTGGTGCCCAAAACTCCAGAGTACTCAAGGTGAGACTTGAGCACAGAGTAGGACAACCGTATCCTTTACCCAACTGCAATGCTGTGCTGTATCCAAAATTTTGTGGCACGTCATGAGGACTTCATTGCTATCATCCTGTTGACATGTCTATGGAAAACCCAGTCAATGTGGGCTCCTTGCTAAAGTCTCAAAATTTCAAATTTATCCACAGTTATTAAAAGTTCTTAAGGTTAGCAGCTTTCTCTGCCTACACTACGGGAATACAAATAGGTGTATCCTATCTGGTGAATATTCCATCTCTACTTAATGCATTTTTCTCAAAGGCTCCAATATCAGACAACTAATGATTTTGTTCTGCTGGATGCTTGCCGGCGTTGTTTCACCAAGCACCAGAACTGAGACCATGCCCGCTAATCGGCACAAAGAAAGACAGAATGCAATGCAAATGGAGAGAAAACTGAAAGATGGGCTTGGCTGGAAACAGGTACAGAGAACAAGAGAAAATGTAATCATATGTCATGAAATTATCTTCTAATGCATACATACATGAGTTCAAATGACATATACAACAAAACTCTAAGTCTAATATTTCTGATTAAATGTTCTGCCATTTTACATCTATACACACTTAAAAAAAAAAAAAAGTTATATGTTTGATAACCCACTTACTAGGGGTAGATCTCACAAAGTTATTGCTCCTTGAAGCTCTTCTGTGAGTATAGCTTTTGACACAAACAAAATCCCTATAAATGCACTCTATTTTTGCCTGTTAAGCCACAATTATGCCCTTCTTTTTTCTTGCATTCTTCTCCTGCTCATTCAAATTACTTCAACTATGCCCCAACAGAAAAATTCACACTATTCTCCATTCTGCACTCTTTATCTCCCAGGAATTACAGCGGAATTGCATCAGAGATTCAGGTAAATACCTTATTCTCTAGAGCAAAGTTTAAGTTGAGCTACTGATGGTTTTCTGTAGCATTATCAATGCAAGCTTACATATGTTTACAATGATCATCATAGTTTATCAGATATGATCTCACTGAGGGGAAGATGGGCAATACCTGCTCTCTAGAAATAGAGATTATTTAAAAGCATCTTTTGAACAGCAATAGCTTCACTTTCCCCCCTAATATTCTATGTGGAAGTCATCCCTCACATACACACACACACAAAAAATCCATCAGCACTGGTTTTTACCTTAGAGATTTTCGAGCCTTTCATATTCATAGGCCAAAGGCTTCTGTTACTATTTTATAGCAAGATCTCCTTAAAAAGTAGGTGTTTAGATCTGTATGCTCTATTTCCTTTTACAAAAGAATTTGTAAAATTAACTATTTTTTCCTTTATAAAGAGAAGCATTAGGTTTTATTTTTTCATTTAAACCACAAGTTCTCTGAACAGTTCCTTCTTTCAACAGACCTAACAAACTTGGTCAGTTATTTGAGATAGACTTTTGTAGAAACAAATCAAGTAATACAAAAATCTAGCAGCTAAATTAGTCACAACTTAAACGACTTGGCAGAAAAATAGTGTCAGGATTAGAACCATTTAAAATTCAACAAAGGATCAGGTGTGCCACAAAATAAAAGTATGAATTGAAGTCTGAAAAGAGAAAGCAATACATAAACAATAAAAAAGCCCTTTAAACTCATTTTCCTACAGCTTCTCAGAAGAAAATATTATGTAATCAATTCAGTAGAAGAGGTTTGATGGCAGCTGTATCACCAACTTCTTAGTTTCTACAGCGGTCAACACACATTTCATAAGTAAACTGCAAAAAGTGCATGTATGCAACTATTTCTAACCAAAATAAATACAAAAAAACCCGACCACAAAAAGCAAAACTAAACCAAAAAATTCCACTAAACCAACAAACTGTTCCTATGACCCCAAGGCAGTGTCCTTTGAACACATCAAATAGAAATTCTGTTAGCAACAAAAATCAATTTCATTTTAAAGTATCAGATTAGTTAAAATTCTAAACAGCTGAAGATACTGAGTCCATTTTATAATTTCTATACATTTACACTTTCTTTCAAAGAGTTTATTTTTCTGGTCTGTACACAGAAACTATTTTTAAATCTTATTTTGTGATAAACATTTTATAGAAATAATATCAATTTCATACACAGGACGAGGATACCATAATCACTGCAGCAAAACAGAGAATAATGCAATTAATTTTGCAGTAGGAGGATGAATCAAAAATTACCATTTTGGGGTTTCTTATATCTTTTGTTCCACACTTGGTAGTTAATTTAGCCTGACATAACTAACTATAGTTTTTTACATATGTTAAATTGAGCACATGTTACATCATATACTTTGTCACGATCTTGGTCTACAAATCATTCTACAGCACTGTTTAAGTGTCCCCATTGGTAAGTCTAGCATTAGCTACATACTAAGTTAATTACAAATGCTACAAAATTAAATTAAGTTCAAATGCCTTACAACAACAACAAACTTCATTCTTGCAAAAATTTAAACTTGGCTGAGTATCAGCACCTCTTCTCCCTTCTACACATGTATTCCCCTCCCCATACTTATATAATTGGTTTGCCAGCAGGTTTACAAAATTTGGGATAAATTACATATACAAGAGGGCAGCAGCAGCAGCCCTCATGAGCATCAGTTGTTGATATGATTCTGCCACATTTTGACAAGTGCTGCTCTCTGGGTCCACTTGCTTCTACATTAATCAAGATGCCATAAACCAGATATTAACAATTTGTACAATTAAATGAATCATGTGACAAGTGTACAGGATCACTAACCTGGACTTGGAAAATTTGGCAAAAAGAAACATATTCTGTTAAAATGGGCAAATTTGTGCAGTTTCAAAGACAGCCACTATAACACAGGCTAAATGGAGGTCTGCAAAGCCTAATTTTCGCTGAATATTTCAGCATTTCTTGATTATACGGAAGAAAAAGGTGTTTGCTTTCTCATACAAAAATGTTACTTTTTAGTTCCAAGCAGTAAAAACTGAACCTTGATTCTCATTTCTTCTGCGTGTTACTACAATCACAGTTTTAAAATTCACGTTCCTTGCAAAAAAATCAATAAGACTCTGTCAGATCATACCATAGTGGACTGCAGAACATCAGTAAAAGATTGCTTATCAGTTCTTGCAGTCACATGCAGTCTTCAGTGAAATACGCATACAAGTCTTAGTATAATAAAGCACCTATTTTATTTTTATAACCTTTGAAAGGAAAAACTAACACAGGTTTATAGTATACCAGTTTTTTTCTTGTTTTCTTGACCAGACGGTATTTCTCTCCCGCAACGTGAAGCACTTTGTTCGCCTTTTAAACAGATTAAATCCAACTTGCATTTAGATTAATCAACTCCTAATGAAAAACGCCAGCGACCCCTGGTGGGCACAGCTTCCTTTTGACAACACGGGCTTCACCAGCCGCACCGTAAATTTAGTTCATCAATAATGACATTTAATTCCCTTGTTAGACATTCATATTTTCTAATAATATGTGGAACATATTATTAGAAAATTATTAGTCCACAGGCTGTGGAACTAGATCTGTAAACTGGACAAGCATTCTATTTTCTACCCGGAAAACTCACATTTATATCCAGGTTTTCTATAAAATACACGAGACAGGTTTATGAAGAATAACCTGCAACTAAGATCTTTATGTTAGCTGCTTGTTTAAAAGACAGTCTCTTAATAAATTAATTAGAACAAGTAAAACACATTTATCATGTTGCCTGATTATTGTAAAATAAACTGAAAATGAAACCGAGAACACAAGAATGACAGGCTGAACCTGAATGGTCCAATCATATTGCAAATGGACACAATAGTCCATACAATTTACAGGATTATTCATGCACAAAGAACAGCCTCTTTGTTTAAGTATGGCTGTTCGCACGGCAAAGTCTAAGTCTACTCCTAGTGCCATTCACAGTTTTGCATGGTTTTTAACACAGCAGATCCCCATAAAATGTAGGGTTAACAGAAGTCTCACCTGAACATAATTCTCACTGGTATCATTGGAGTTACAGGGTAAACAGCAATTACAGCATCCCAATTAGAAAGTCTTCAGCATCTAAATATTTGGTACAGGATAAAAACATCATTGCAGCACCAATAAGATACACAATGAGTCGCAAACGCAGAGCAGCATCTGGAATCAGTATGCCAAAACTAGTAACCTCTAACTCTAACCTATCAGTCCACTTCTGGAATTGCATTCATCTCCACATACAGGTCAGATCTCAGGGTTTTCAGTGATGCATATGTCAAGTCAGTGTACTTATTAATTCCTGTGTATTACTGTAAACTCCCTCCTGGAACTGGGAATAAACTCTTCCAGGCTGTCACAGGTGGCACTGGCATTAGACTGAATCAGTGCAGAAGCCTATAACAATCATTTTCAGAGAAGAACACAACTTGCCGAGCAATGAGTTTTGTGTATATCCAAATGCTTTTGCTGGTGTGATACTCAAAATACGAGATTAACTTTGCCTCCAAACAAAAACATTTAAACAAGGTTCCACAGAATTCTGGATCATTGTACTACATATATAAAATTAAGGGGACTCTGTTTCTGTAAGAAGTCAGCACAAAACAAGCAAAAATTTTTAGATTTGGTCAATACTGATAGAGAAGACTCCATTATTGTTCCCTCTTCAGGTATTTTTTTCTTAATTGATTTAAAGGAAAATATTGCTTATCCATCAGAAGTTTCTTTGCCGTATGAATTATTTCTTAAGTAATATGAATCTCATAAAATTTTAAGAAAAAATGAAAAGTTTGCAAAACCATTTCCATTTCTTTTTTAATCTGAATAAATAAATAAATGTAAGTCCTAGCAATATTACAATGTTAATGAATTTTGAAGAAAATGTAAATTCAGGCGGAGGTTCCAAAGCACCCTGACTAGTCTGTGCAGCAGTTGAAAGTGACTAGCTGTTCCTGCCTTCCAGGCTCCCACATTCCTTTCCAAGCACTAGTCTTACCCGATACTGTAGCTTCCTTTCCCCACTTCCCAAGATGTCAGTGCTGCACTTTCTCTGCAGAATGCAGCAGTGAGCAGCGTGACTGTGCCTCTGTCTGTAAGACACGACTGTAAGGCATCGTCTCTCACCTGTTCAATAACCAGGACGGCTTCATATAAGTCACAACAACACCTCTTTTTACAATTATTCACCACCTTTTCCCCTCTATCATGGGCAAGTGCATTATCCATAGTCTCCTTCAGGGATTTTTGAGACACAAGGTTGCTGCTGACTGTATGTAGAGATTCCATCTGCTTGCACGTGTAATTTTGTGATGCCTCTTTGCACTGAATACACACATTATTTATTGCCTCATTTTCTACCAAAGTTTCCAGTTGTGCCTCAGTAAATCCATACACTCTCTATTGACCATTCATTAACTTTATTCATTTATTTACTACTTATTTTCCATTCGGATTGTTCTATCAGGAGCCCAGGTGTAAATACAGTCATACATACAGCATATTCGTGCTTCCTGCTTAGCTTTTTTGCATCCTTGTGGGTATTTTTTCAGCAAAAACTCAATTCCTCACGGGATTTTCTCATTGGCACATGTGCACAGTGTCCCTGCTGCCCCGTGGGGCGGAACCGGCCTGCGCCAGGGGGCAGGACAGCCACGTCTCGCTAGGTGGGGCGGCTCGCTCAGGGACCGCCCAGAGTCCCTCCCTTATGTGTGTTGTACAGGTTATATGGTGTCAGCGTTTTATGACAGCTGCTTGCCACAGGTCATGTATCCTCAGGTGAGGACCTGACCAGTGTGACCATGGCTCACACTCATTCTGCAGTCACTGTCCGCCCCCCGCCGCCACCCCCCCTTCCCCTCCCCGCTGCAGGGATCTAGGCGTGGGGGGCTGTGTCTGGCTTAGGTTTGCGCCACCAGAAAAAAGAGAAGGGAAAAAACTCTCTTGCCTGCTTCGAGATTGTGAAGTCTTGAATGGGAGAACTCAGTCATTCAAGCAAACCCAAGCACGGCGGGCCACACAGTCATGGACCCTGGTGCACCTCGGCAGAGATGGGACCGGGGCAGGTGTGCATGCATGTGTGTATATATGTGTGTCTGTGTGTGTGTGTGTGATTGTGTGTGCCACAGAGACACTGTTTCCATAGGAACAGGCGAGGGGAGGTGGTAGCAGAGTCACCCCCTCTCCTTGCTTCCTCCCCAGCCCTCAGTGCCACAGACACACACAGACACCCCATCCCTGCCAAGCTGCACACGTCTTTCCATCCCAGGTGGATGTGGCTGTGAGCGCAGTTTTGTTCTGCCTGGAATAGGGCCTGGGAGGGGGCAGTGGCAAGCACTTGGTTCAAAAACTTTTTCATCCACCTGTGAGAGAAACTTCTGAGAAACGGACTCACCACTCACCTCTTCTGACAGCAGCCAGCAGGAAGCTGCCCCTGCCTCCTGGGCTAGGGTGTGTTTGGGGTTCAACACAGCCCCGGACCTGTGTCCATGGAGCTGTGCCTCAGCACTGGCAATTGGCAGGATGCCTTCTCCACCACACACCGTGCTCCAGGCTGTGTCCCGAAGAGGACTGGGCAGCGGTTAGAGGCAGGACACACGTGGCATGGGACGAAGGTCCCTGCTGTGCCAGCACAAAGCACTTGGAGGGTCCCAGAGGCTGGAGAGCTGCAGGATCCACGTGGCTGCTGCACAGGACTGTCCCAGCACAGGACAGTCCTGGCGATGGAGATGCCTTCCCAGAGTCAGCCTGGGAAGCCCACTCCAGCTGGCTCCCACTACAGAGCAGCATGGTATGGCAGCGATAAAAGCTGGGAATCCTTATGCTGGCTTCTGCAGGGAACACCACATACTCCTCAGGGCAGGGATGGGGAGGGAAGATTCCGTCCGCTCCCCTGTGATGTGAGAGGGCATGGGGAGGTGGCGGGAATGCCCTCCAGTGTTCTGGGGCTGAGGGGGGGCGGGGTGACAGGCGTGGATTATTTGTATATTCATGATGCCCCTATCCTCACAGAACAGGGCAGTTGCAGCACTGGAGGAGACCCCAATCCCCACAACTTCCAAGGTAATACTGTACTACACTTTCATTTAACCTGTAGGAACTCTTTGCTTCTCCTAGCTAAATAGTCAGGTCTCCTACACCACAATACCACGGTCTTGTTCGTCTCCTGCAAAGCCCACCTTCCACATTGATTGGCAGCTCATTAATATGCAAATTTCCCCTGCACCCTCACACAGCCCTCCAGCGCTCTGGTGCTGTTTCAGCACTGCTCTGCTGTGTGTTGGTGTCTGTGTTGGTGTTTCCCAGCAAGCACGGCCATCCCATGCCAGGAAAAACCCCTTTTCCACTCGGCTGGAGACAATGGAGGGGAGGAGCCACCCATGCTGCTGTCCCAGCACAGGACAGTCCTGGCGATGGAGATGCCTTCCCAGAGTCAGCCTGGGAAGCCCACTCCAGCTGGCTCCCACTACAGAGCAGCATGGTATGGCAGCGATAAAAGCTGGGAATCCTTATGCTGGCTTCTGCAGGGAACACCACATACTCCTCAGGGCAGGGATGGGGAGGGAAGATTCCGTCCGCTCCCCTGTGATGTGAGAGGGCATGGGGAGGTGGCGGGAATGCCCTCCAGTGTTCTGGGGCTGAGGGGGGGCGGGGTGACAGGCGTGGATTATTTGTATATTCATGATGCCCCTATCCTCACAGAACAGGGCAGTTGCAGCACTGGAGGAGACCCCAATCACAGAATCACAGAATCACAGAATCAGTAAGGTTGGAAAAGACCTTAGAGATCATCAAGTCCAACCTATCCCCTATTACCTAATCTAATCTAGTCCCCACAACTTCCAAGGTAATACTGTACTACACTTTCATTTAACCTGTAGGAACTCTTTGCTTCTCCTAGCTAAATAGTCAGGTCTCCTACACCACAATACCACGGTCTTGTTCGTCTCCTGCAAAGCCCACCTTCCACATTGATTGGCAGCTCATTAATATGCAAATTTCCCCTGCACCCTCACACAGCCCTCCAGCGCTCTGGTGCTGTTTCAGCACTGCTCTGCTGTGTGTTGGTGTCTGTGTTGGTGTTTCCCAGCAAGCACGGCCATCCCATGCCAGGAAAAACCCCTTTTCCACTAGGCTGGAGACAATGGAGGGGAGGAGCCACCCATGCTGCTGTCCCAGTGTCTCTCTGGGTGGGTAGATATAGTGTGTCCATATTCGGGGTAGATGGGTATGTCTCGGAGAGTCATTTGAGAGTCTCAGACACCACGTCTAATCTGAGAGTGTGTAAATCTTTCATAACTGCATGAAGCCTCCTCTCTTGGAGTGGGGCAGGTGCCCGACTGTGCTGGGAGTGGAGCCGCCACCGTGCCCGCCCCACTGGGACCGGGGGGGGCCGTCGTTGCCACGGCCGTGCCAGGACCAGGGTGACTGCTGCAGTCATGCTGGGACTGCAGGGGTCACCGCTGCTGCTGCCATGCCGGGAGTGGGGGAGCCGCCACCGCCGTGCTGCGAGAAGCGGGGCCGCTGCCATGCCCACTTTGATAGAAGCGAAGCCGCCATGGCAGCTGTGCAGGATGATTTGCATATTCATGACTGCCTAATTGAATATTCAGGCACGTCAGGTCACGCATGTGCAGTTGTGCAAAGGGGCCTCCTTAATCACTGAAAAATCATGCCATGAAGATGTGAAGCCACAATACGGGGCGCACGAAGTGGAAGAGGGCCGACTGTATAGGTTTCTATCACACAGGCAGGACTGCCTTCAACTTTGTCCTCAGAGGACTGACTTTTCCGCCTAACTTGTCATTCTCATAGTTCACCAAAACACTGCCAGTTACGTGTGTTTTCAGAGCTAAATTTGTCAAAATTATTAGTTCGACTTTTACTCACAGAACTTCATGTCTTCATTTTAACTTCCTGTTATTGTCCTCACAGCTGTTAAGCTATTAATCAGCCTTTTAAATCTGCTAACATTTTTAAAAAATCACTTGCTCTGAAGAGAAAGAAAAAATTGTAAGCCATTCACTACCAATACTTTAGATAATTTCAAGCACTTCAGTCCACAGTGAGGGCTCAGGAAAGGTAAACAACTGTAATGGGCTGAAATTACTTGTCTAGGTTATTTTATATTAATTTTCTATCTGTACAATTTTATCTATTTTACTGTATCGACTTCTAAAATGTGACATAAAAATGTATTTACTTTTGAGTCTTTAACTGGACACTACTCTACAACTTTTTTCTCTCCTCTCCTTTCACCTGGTTTTCTTCCTAAGCAAAATCAACATTTTGGTTTTGAATTGGCCTTCAACTTCTTTTTTCCCACCATGTTCTGGAGATAACCATGAGGTTTAACAGAATTTTGGCATGATTAAAGGGCTAAAACAATTCTTATCAGTAAATGAACATCCCTTCTGCATAAATGAACCTGTAATCAGCTGCTGGTTAGTTAAAAGTGCAGCTCATCTCTCTAATACTTATTACTATACTTGAAACTGTCTTTTATGTTAAGTAATATAGATCTGAGAGGAATAAGGAAATAGAGTAATCATTCATGCATGTTTGCAAGGCAGATATAATTCTTATCCAGATTATCTAAACCATCTAATATTTTAAACTCCTCTGCATGCCTTCTAAGCACAGAGAAAGTATCCTATGGCATTACCTCTTTCACTTTCCTTCTTAAGTCTAGATTTAATCTCTGTCTCAGCCTGTACGTTTTGTTTGGTAAAACATTTATTTGCACAGTAGTTTACTCAGATACAGACCAACATAACATTTCTAATGATTTCATTTTGAGTATATTGCAAGTAGAGTACAACTACTTCCCTTGTACTCAGCACTGGTTAGACCACATCTTGAGTACTGTGTCCAGTTCTGGGCCCCTCAGTTTAAGAAAGATGTTGAGATACTAGAATGTGTTCAGAGAAGGGCAACAAGGATGGTCAAGGGACAAGGAGTACAAGCCCTATGAGGAGTGGCTGAGGGAGCTGGGGCTGTTTAGCCTGGAGAACAGGAGTTTCAGGGGTGACCTTATTGCTGTCTATAACTACCTGAAAGGGCATTGTAGTCAGGCAGGGGCCAGTCTTTTCTCTCAGGCTACTGGAGACAGATCAAGAGGATACGGTCTCAAGCTCTGTCAGGGGAGGTTTAGCCTGGGTATTAGTGAAAACTTTTTCACTGAAAGAGTGATCTGCCATTGGAACAGTCTGCCCAGGGAGGTGGTGGAATCACCGTCTCTGGAGATGTTTAAGAGTAGGCTCAACGAGGCACTGAGTGACATGGTTTAGATGATGGGACAGTGATAGGCAATAGGTTGGACTTGATGATCTCAAAGGTCTTTTCCAACCTTGTTAATTCTGTGATTCTGTGATTCTAAGGTCTGTGAATTTGAGAGCAGGATTCCATTAGGACTTTAAACACCAAATTCCTATTCTTTGAATAACAAGATAGAGTTTTGCTTATACTCAGATCAACTACCATACTCTCACAGGTGTTGCCGTCTCTTAGCAAAGGACCACAAGATGAACTGAAATCAATTAACTCCATGAAGAACATTAAACAGATCTGCACATCTCTCTTACTCAGTGAATTTATATATTGGTAGAAAGATAACAGTACTGAATATGGTGTTTGTTAAACTTGTACTTCAAAAAGGTATTTAAATTCACACCTGATGATCTCCCAAGTTCTCTTCTAATGGAGGTCCACTACCCACACTTGCACCAGTGCATCACATCTGCCACTGAAAACTTTGCAGTGTACTGTTCAGCCAGTCTCTGCATGCAGAGGAGGCCTCCTGTCTCCCAGTGGTGTCACCTTCTTTGCATGCACTACACAGCAGATGCACTCAGAGATTCATTAGAAATGCAGTTTATACTGTTTAAAGGGTACTGAGCTACAGTCTCATCCTACAGGAAAACGCAATCTCTACTAAATTCTGTTTATCTCCTCTTGTTATAAAACGTAAATATATCACCAGCCAATCTTTCAAGGATGTTATATTGTTTAAGCAATTAATATTTGGAAAGCTCTTGAAGAAAAAAGGAATGCTAAAGAGTAGAAGAGTTATTAAAGAAAGCAGAAGACATCAGGTATCTCCCAAAGCAGTAACTGAGACATTTACTAATACTTGAATATTTGAAAGCGTCTTTCTATCTTTCAAGATTCTGGTTTGTTAGTGCACAGAAAGAATTAGACATCATAAGCCTGAGGCAGACAACCACTGAACTTTCACTTGAGATCTCCACACTACGGAAAAAAGCTTTATGTCTGTGAAACCAGCTTTGAAGAAAAGAAGGGATGGTTTTAGAAATCCCAATGTTCCAAACACTTAAAAGTTAGCTCTGATTATAAGATTATTTGCATTGAAATCATAGAGGCTTTTCAGAATCATACAGACTGGCATATGCACCAATTGCAGGAAATGTGCTTCAACTATCACCATCTTTCACTTCAACCATACCTGTGTGAGTGAACTTCTAGGGTACACTTTGGGATGGCACTACAGAATTAACAATTCTGCAGCACTTACTAACATATGCCAATGTTTTTAGTGCTGTGAGCGTGCATAAAGACTGGATAACAACAAAGAATTGCTGCATGAGCATTTTGATGAAGAATCATGGAATCACAGAATTGTTTAGGTTGAAAAAGACCGTTAAGATCATGCACTGCCAAGTCCACCACTAAACCATGTCTCTTAAGTACCACATCTACATGTCTTTAAAATACCTCCGGGGATGGTGACTCAGTGGCTTCCCTGTGCAGCCAATTCCAGTGCTTGACTACTTTTTACATGAAGAAATTTTTTTCAATAGCTAATCTAAACCTCCCCTGGCATGACCAGAGGCCTTCTCCCATCACGTTACCTGGGAGAAGAGACTAACCTCCACCTTGGCTACAGCCTCCTTTCAGGGAGTTGTGGAGAGTGATAAGGGTTTCTCTGAGCCTTTTTTCTCCAGGCTAAACAGCCCCAGTTCTCTCAGCTGCTCCTCACAGGACTTGTTCTCTATATCAATATTGTGTAAAACAATACAGAATGTCTTTGTCATCTTCCTTACTTGTTCACAGGTTATTCTGAGTTGGAAGGGACACACAGGGATCATCTAGTTCAACTCCCAAGTGACTCCCACGCAGGGATTGTAATCCCAACCCCGGAGCCATGGGCACCACACTCTGTCCATCCCAGCCTCCCATTGTCTAGACCATGTCACTGAGTTCTTCATCCATTCTTTTCTTAAACACCTCCAGGGATGGGTGACTCCACCACTTCCCTGGGCTGACCATTCACTCTCTCTGTGAAAAACCTCTTCCTAACATCCAGTCTAAACCTCCCCTGGCGTAGCCTATGGCCATGTCCTCTTGTTCTGGTGCTCTCAGCCTGAGAGAAGAGATTTACATGTAAAAACCTCAAGACTGTATACCTAAGTGTGCTACAAAAAAACCCTCTACTTTTACCGTGTCTGTTTATGCAGAACAGTACACTTTAACTATTACATACTTATCCTTAAGCAAACTATTGATTTTTAAAAACCATACGATTAATGCATTGGTGACTGTACAGTCAATATTCACAGCAATTTCAGGGAAAATAACAGTTCATCCTTCGCCAATGTACATCAGAGAGATATTCGGGGATAACATGATTTCAAAGTCTCAATGGACTTCAGCCAGATGTGAAAGACAGCTCAAGTCCAGTGTCATAGAATTCCTAAAGGGCTGCAGAGAGTTTCACAAGGAACTGCTTCAGCTCCTGATTAGATATACAAAACACAATACTTGGCATTATGAAGTGCACAAAATGAGCCCCTTGACATAATTTTCAGTCACAGACCTCAGTTGCATTACCCTTTTACATTTACGAACGCATGTGATTTTATAGTTACAGTTCTCAGCTCTTTTAAGGCAAGGAGATCCTTTTCATTATGATCTTACCTGTCAGTAACCTATCTCAGCCACCTGCTTAACCGAACACATTTAGAAAGTTACCAGTAGGTGAATGGTCCTCCTGTGCATCTTATCTTACACATAAAGGGTGATAATTGAAATCAGAATTTAACCCTCATAACATCCTTCTTCATCTTTGCACATGTATTTCTTTTGCAACAGATAACAGTGGAATTGTTTCTTCTATTTGGAGTATCTCATTCTAACTGAAACCTTTATTGACAATTTTGATGAGAGACCTAGAAGGTGGGAGTCTTTTTAAGAAAATATACCCACAGTCAACTTCGTTCTTTTAATATCTAAATAAATCAACGAAATTCTGAAAAAGATTCTCTTGAACAGACATAAAGATGGAAATTTGAGTTCTGCAAAAACCTGCATTATGAGTAGTGTACACTTTAAATAATCTGCTATAAACAGTAGAATTTTTTTTGCCAGAATCCTGGCTTAATAGAATGAGGTTTTTTAATTTTTTAAGAGAAGGTTGAATAAACAAAGAATACTGAACTCTAAAGGGAGCAAACAAAAGAGCTACATGCAACAATGCCCTGTAATTCAGTGATGGCAAAAAGCCACGGTTTGAAATTAGTCATACTGCATATAAGCCGTGCAAAAAGCATCAAGCAGTTAATGGATTAATGTGGTACATTAAATAAAGAAAAACAACTCAACTCCAGTATTGAATAGTTACTGACCTGGAAAATAGAGCAACTGAAAATACCTCTATTTGCTGATAGAAACTTAAATTCTTTATGTTATTTTCAAAAGAAAAGAAAACAATAACTATAAATAAACAATAATAAATAAATAATAAAACAATGTATCATTGTTATATTCTCAAATTTTGAGCAGTTCTGCAGGATGTAGCCTAATCATTATATCACACCTAACACATACACTGTCAAGAAATTGCAAGACGAGAATTAAAATAAAAACCAATTTTTCAGAAGCACAGCATTTTCAACACCAAGATGTGAATGTTGAACTTTCCATCAGTGGCAGTTACTATTACATGGCCATACTATAATCACTATAAGCACGGCTGCTCCTCAAATGTGCCATGATTTTGGCCTCAGAATCACTTATATAACGCCCTAACCAAATGGGAGGCCCTGATTGTGAACTTTCTTAGTTTTACGTTGAGTATGAATAAGCTTGGCCGGTTTTGATGAAATGCATGTTAGAAAAATATTCTGGGTTTTGCATGGGACAAAATTCTTACAATAGAGTACTTATTAGAGCACAAAATTCTTACAATAGAGTACTTACTAAAAAACCCCACAAAACACTAGTTTTTACATTGATCATATTCTCTTCAAATGTCAAGACACTAGAAAATTCCTTTATACTACCTTTTTCCAGATACCTTCAGGGATTCAAGTGTCCAGAATGAAGTACCAACATAATGTTTTCTATTGAATACCTTTTTCTCACTAACTCCACAGAAGTTAACAAAAGATTCTATCCTGTATGTGATTAATAATGAGGCCAATAATTGAACAGACACACACACACACACTCACCTACTGTACCTTCCAGATGCCATGGAATCCTAAGAGACCCCTGCAGTTATCAACACCAGAAGACACCTTTTCAGCTTTCATTTGATGTCACACTGATAAAGTTGGAAAGATCTGTAAACTGCAGGATGAAACAGGGAGGTAATGCAGCTACAGACTAATTATGGCCTCCACTGGAATCCATGGATTAATTCTGGAATTACCAACTGATTCTATAAAGACTGCAACCCTACAATCACAAACACTGTGACCCTTCAAACACAAAGAACTAATTGACCCACTGTGGCACCTGAGTGATCCAGCCCATTATTTCTTATTTCTGGTAAAAGAAGTGCATTTATCAAACTTAAAACTACTGGAAAAGGGAAAGACGTATTAATTTACAATTTATTAAGCATAATAAAACCTTTTTTTACCATGAGTACAGACAAGCACTGGAACAGGCTGCTCAGAGAGGTTGCAGAGTCTCCATCTTTGGATAGAGTCAAAATCCATTCAGAACAACCTGGTATAAGTGATTTTTTTGAGCAAGGAGTTAAGCTACATATCTTGAGCAGTCCCATCCAATTATTTTGCAGTTCTATGAAAACTATAGCAAGTAAGCAACAGAAATCCACACAGCAAAAAAAAAAACCAGTACCATGTGTTTTCTTGATTTTTAGACCAAGGTGCAATCTGGAAAAAAAAAAATAGCCAGAATTCATAAACGAAGGGATGCTGACCTATTCTAAGGTTGCGTATTTCCCATGATGTGACCCATATAGCAAAAAATGGGAAAAAATACTGAAAATCATGAGTACCTTTCAAGCATCATACACTGAAATTTTGAAAAATGGCAGAAAAGAGACTACTAATGCACTTCCTTTAAGAATGTCCCTCCTTCAAGAAATTGTATTTCCAGGACAGGGAGGTCAACAAGTTTGCAGAAGATACCAAGCTGGGGTCAAGTGTTGAACTGCCAGAGGGCAAGAGGGCCCTTCAGAGGGACCTTGACAGACTAGAGAAATGGGCAGACTCCAATAATACAAGATTTAACAAGTCTAAGTGCCGAGTTCTTCACTTTGGACATAACAACCCCATGCAATACTATCAGCTGGGGGATGAGTGTCTGGAGAGTGGTGAAATGGAGAGGGATTTAGGAGGAATGATTGACAAGAAACCTAATATAAGCCATCAGTGTGCCCAGGTGGCTAAGAGGGCCAATGGCATCCTGGTCTGTATTAGGAACTATGGGGTCAGTCGGACTAGGGAAGTTATCCTTCCCCTGTACTCGGCGCTNCATACAGTCTGGTGGAGAATTTGTCTGAAGAGGTTACCAATTCACTTTGCATAAGCTATTTCTAACTAGAAAGTCTCAAATAAAATCTATTGAATTTAAAACTGTGATACAGCTATGAAAAAGAAGCAACTGAAAGTCAGTGAATCTGATTCTGTTCACAGTATCACAGTGTTGATAAGGTTGGAAAAGACCTTAAAGATCATCAAGTCCAACCTATAATCCAACTAAAACCTAACAGCTATAACATTTATATCATGACCCTCAAAACCTCATACAATCTACCATTAAACATCTTTTAACAACTTTTTCTTGAACTTAACATTAGAAAAAGTTTTTCACTGAAAGCGAGATTTGGCATTGGAATGCGTTGCCCATGGAGGTGGTTGAATCGCCATCCCTGGAGATGTTTAAGGGTAGACTGGATCAGGTGTTGAGGGTCATGATATAAATGTTATAGCTGTGTGCTGGGTTTGCTGTGGCTGTTTCTCCTGGCAGCAGGGGGGGTTATGAAGGAGGCTTTTCTTTGAGAAGTTGCTGAAAGCTTCCCTCCTAGGTAGCAGAGAAATGCCAGCCAGCTCCTGCCTGGGCCTGCGGACAGCCAAGGCCAGGCCAATCAGGAGAGATAGAGGCGCCTCTGTGGTAACATATTTAAGAAAGGGGGGGAAAAAAAAAGGAGGAACAGCAAGAAGATGGCTGGAGAGGAGCTGTGAGAAGTTGTAACAGCAATGCAGGCACCAAGGGCAGGGCCGAAGGAGGGGGAGGAGGTGTTCCAGGCATCTTCCTGCAGTGCGTGGAAAGGACCATGGTGAAGTAGGTTGTCCCCCTGCAGCCCATGGAATGGAGAGAGAACAGGGATGCAGAGATCCACTTGTGGCCCGTGGAGAGAGGAGCCCACGCTGGAGCAAGACGATGTTGGAGGAAGGCTGCAGACATGTCGGAGCCCACATTGGAGCAGAGTCCCAGGAAAGACGTGTAGGCGGTGGAGGTGGAGTCCACGCTGTGTAGCAGAACTGTACCTTGTAGGATTTGTGTGCTTTGGGATGGGACCCACATTGAAGCAGCGCAGCCAGGGCTCAGAGAACTGCACCCTGTGGAGTGACCCCCAGGCAGCAGAGTATGGAAGAGCTGTTGCCCCTGGGATCAGACTCACACTAGGAAGGGTCATGAAAGATTTTCTCCCATGGGAGGGGGGAAGGGGACCCTATGAAAGGCAGGGAAATGGCTCCCTACCCTGATCAGCGGCTTTCCCCTACTCTTGTCCCCTTTGTCTCCTGGAGGAAAAAAGGGAATGTGGCATCTGTTGTAAGAGAAGGAGGAGTGGGGGAAGAAGGTTGCCTTTAAGATGATACTTCTCACGTTAAGCTCCGATCTTGTTAGAAATAAATCCTTTACATTCCCCCATCTTGGAGCTTGTTTCACCTGTGACAGTAAAGATTTCTAATAGTTATCAATCCTGTTATAGCAAAAACCCTTCAGGTTTTTCCTTTCCCTCTCTCTTACCCTGTTTGTATGGGGGTGGGGGAGGGGGAATGAAGTGAGAGAGAGAAGTTGTGGATGAATCTCTGGCATCCAGCCAGGGTCAAACCACAACAATCTGTTAGGTTTTAGTTGGATTATAGGTTGGACTTGATGATCTTCAAGGTCTTTTCCAACCTTACCAACACTGTGATACCATGATGCCATAAACCTCCCTTGCTGGAGCATAAGACCAATACCTCTCATCCTATCTCCAATGGCCAGAGAGAAAAGACCAACCCCTGCCTGACTACAACCTCCTTTTAGGTAGTTACAGACAGCAATAAGATCACCCTTGAGCATCCTCTTTTCCAAACAAAACAGATCCAGCTCCCTAAGCCACTCCTCATAGCGCTTATCTTCCAGCCCCTTAATCATCCTTGTTGCCCTTCTCTGAACTCGTTCCAAGATGCGGCCTAACCAGTGCCAAGTACAGGGGAAGGATAACTTCCCTTGCCCTGCTGGCCACACCATTCTTGATGCAGTTCCTTCTGCATAAGAGCATTCTGCAAGTAGAACTTGCAATTGATCACTGAATCACAGAATTAACTAGGCTGGAAAAGACGTTTGAGACCATCAAGTCCATGATTTGTGCAGGAAACCAAAATAATTACTTTAAGCATCTTAACTATTTCCTATTTCATGGGATTTTGATGCAGCTGGCAGTTTATTCACACATATTTATGGTCTTCATTACATTTCTCATGAAAATTTTAAGTTAAACCCTACAAACCTTCACTGGATACTTCGGCTTCAAATATAGGGAGCACTTTCTGACTAATCTGAATTTGATTGTGTATTACATTTACAACAATAACTAAAAAAGAAAATACACATAATATTTTGCAGTTACCCAGGAGTTCCATTGCATCATCTTCATTGTCAATATCTTCTTCAGTTACAGACGGAGCTGTGCTTTGAGCAGAATCAAAGGAGTCCTGAGAAAGCATGGCAGCCAGCAGTTTCTTATGTTGTTGTTGTTGATGTTTTAGTCCTTTTGTCTTTGGCTCCATTTTTAAGCTGTGAGGAAGGAAAGCACAACTTTGTCTTACTGATGTTCTCTTCAAATTATGTCATACTTTTGTCAAATTACTGTAGTCCATGATGTCTTCCAGATCTGAAAGTTAACACCACCAGATCACATATAAACTGGTTATTGCTCGTTCCCCTATCATTGGACGTTCCAAGTCAGTTTGTGCTTTCAGTTCCTATTTAAATTTCTGTCTGAATCTGGGAGATTTCCCATTGACTTTTCTGGGCATTAATCAAATCTAAATAAGATACATATCTAGAATAAGAGGACATCAATTACTAATTAGTATTGCTAAGGCATTGATCTCATAGCAATAAAGTTGACAAAAAAAGAACTTTTCTCCTGGGTGGTGATACTACCATGACCCCAGAGGATTAAGGACTAGAAAATCCCTCAGTATTCATGGATTACAGGTCTCCCACAGGTCCAGCAAAACCTTTAATCTGCAAATATGGGAAGGAGATTAATATGGCAAATTACTGCCAGAAATGTGGCAACTTTGGAACATTGCAATATCCCAGGCTCCTTATGGCAGCCAGGAGCATGGGAATTGGAGTTTTTTCACTTTAACTCCAGCAGCTAGCACTGGCAGGAGTGCTTTGCCTGAGGTTATGAATATGGCAAGTCCAGGCTGGCTGTCACGGCCGGAACAGAGACCCACATGGGTCCCTGTGTTACAGTTAAAGACTTCCCAATTCCTGACTCCTGGCAGGGATGGCCAGGGCCAGGGCTGCCTGCTGCGACAGCGCAGGACCACGCTGTCCCGTGGAATTATACACCACTTTGGAAATAACTGTGGGAAAAATACCTGCAGAAAACTGAGCATGTGACTATGACAGTGCGAATAACTGAGGTATGACTGTATATATTTATAACAACTCTAACAATTTGCTGAGTTGTGTCCCTAATCTAAATAACAGAGAACTGGAACTGCACAGAAGTTAGCAGAAGGGTCTACAGCAGTCCTTCGTACAGTTTGCCATTTCTGTTTCCTTACAATATGAACATGAAGACAAAAAACAGAAGTTTGATGCCTCACATGAGAGTATCAACAACACCTCATATTGTCCTTAGAGTCTGTTGCAGGAAGGCAGATCTGTTGCAAGTATATGAAATTTAGTGTAATCAAAAACACGTCACTTCCCCAGCAAAGAGAAACACACATTCGCTTGGGAGTTGGACTAGATGATCCTGTGGGTCCCGTCCAACTCAGAATAATCTGTGAACCTGTGAACTAACAAGATAAAGTGGACCCTGGAGATGAAGAATGGCCTTCGAGTTTAGGAGATCAGAATATGAATAGGGCAAACTCTAGTTCATTTCAAGCTCTAAGAGAAGAGTATCACATTAAAAACCACTCAAATTTCCCACTGTGTACATAGATTATCCCTTGTGGATAATTCCCAAGAGCTTTGCATCTTCTCTGAATTCCTCCAAGGAAATTTTCATATAGAAAACTACTAACTGTGACTTGGGAATGGGTTTAATCCTATTTTCACAGCGTTCAAATTTCTGAAAGATGATCTCAGTACCAGCAGGATTGCCATCAGCACTTTTCTATGGTCTCTTGTCACTTGTCTTGCTTCCTTACACCAGCAACAGACAGCAGTACAAAACCAGTGACAAACACAGTCCTTCCTCTACAGCAATCCAAAACATTATGGGAAAAAAGGTGACCCCTCATCCATTTGACAAGACATTACAAATATAGCAACTCAGACTGGTCACACTCTTTCACTCTTTTGTAGCGAAACAATAGTGACACCAGTCCTTTCAGCTACGCTTTTTTTCCCTTTCTTTCTTTGAGAAATTTAACCTGGCTTTCAAATACACGATGTGTGCTTCTGTTTCTGCTTATCACAGGAATGTATGTTTTTAAGGAGGAAATAGTAATTCCTTCCCACTGTGTCCCACTGAATAGAACAAATAACGAGGATTGTGAATGCACAGACAGAAAAGCTGACAACTCTCAGATTTCCAAATACACTACGCCCCTAGAAGTCATGGCGGGTCAGTTCCAGGCAGGTCCCACGAGTTATGAAATCTGTGAAGATACCAAACCCATGAATATTCAATTACCCCCCACTGGTAGCCATGTGCTCTCCACTAATATGGTCTGGAAGGCAGTCCTGGGAGCTCAGCTCACACTGTAGCACCCCACTAAAGCAAAGGAAGCGCCTTTTGGTGCTTCTTGGATGTAGAATCCGGGGTCCAGGACGTTCTGCACACGTATGCAGCTGAACAACCTCCTGAAAATCCAACCATGATTAATTGAATACATGAATATGCAAATGGTGAACATGTCAGGGTTCTCTATATCCCATGCTAAGTATATTTGCAAAAAACATGAATACTAAAAACGGGCATGTTCTCAACATATTATCAAGCGATCCATAGGAATGTGCTGTTTTCTGCAGTCCATTCCATCCCTTATAGAATGCTATGAATGTGTAAGGACCCAGGGCTTCCCCAAACAGAAAAAACCTTCTATGCTACGGTTTGTGAAAAGAACCTGTGAGTTACATGACACTGATGGCTGTTATTCTACTAGAGATTTGCCTATGCCTCATTCTCTGGACATTTATATAGTTTGATTTATGTAGCATTTCCTTGTATTTAGTGACAAGAAAATATATTACCTGGAAATAATGGGACAATTACAGTTTTCACTTTCTTGTTTTTATAGTTTAACTGATTATTAGGATTATTTTAAAGAGTTATCTGGCTTATTACATAAATCTTGATAAATAGAGATCAATAGACTATCATTTTTTATTAAATTACAAATGTAACAAGATACAATAGGCAACATGTAATATGGATTTGAAATTGCTCCCTCTTTCACTTGCCAGGCAAAAATATTTTAAGCTTCATTATTTTAGGCTTCATTAACTATGAAGTACATGAATGAAATACAGATGAGGGAGACAAAAATTCCTTACAACTGACAATTTCTCACTTTAGAGAGTTTCACTTGATCTCGTAAAATTGATAATATGCTGACTATTTTTGGATGTGACATTAAAATGAAGTTGTTATTATCTAGTACTTGTCTCATGCATTTGGTGTATGGTCAATTACAAATTCTGCTAATAGCACTTTACTTCTCAGTAACACTACATCAGACCTTGAAGCAACTGCTAGCTATTAGTGAACTATTATTAAATATTCAGATTAACCTTGATCAACACCAGTCTTTCAAACTTCCATACATATTTGGCATCAATTTTAGTATAAACACTATCTGGAAGTTCTGTAACTTTATGATTCTTTTGCAAGACTGCAAACATGCTTTTTATAAATGCTTTACAAAAGTTGATGAAATGCTAATGAAGCAAAGAATTATCCCAGACATAAAATCAGTCATCCAAATGTAAATCCATATGCTGCATATAATTTAGTAGTTACTCATTTCCACTCAAAATCAGTACTCCCACTTAACGTATTTTTCAATAGGTCTTCAGCACTTACTGCACCTAAAACCCAGAGATATCAGGATCCCATAACTGTTTTCTGGCATCAAGGGCCCCATAATTCTCTTTGTTCATATGCCAGGCAATGTGATTTTGCCATGATACTCAACAAGGGTTCTCAAATACTATTCTCAAAGCCATTAATCACATTTTTAAATTACAGCATTAGCTGTGATTTTTCTCACATCTTTTACCACCCTCTACAAAGAGAAAAACACGCTGCTTTGAATCATCTTTGTTACTCAGAACTAAACCTCTCTGCTCCCTTCTGGAGATTAGACAGAGATGCTTATTTCTGCTCCTGGAACACATCTTTATTCAATGTCTTTATTGGACCACTGAATAAGGAAAAAAGAAACAGAGACTTGCAGAATCAAGCTGCAATGCCTGTTGCTGACTCCATTACTTCCCCAGGAACTGCACTAGAGGGACCCAGTGTCTGAGTTGTGTTGGTTCCCGTCCAATGTCTGGCAGAGGGATCATTACTACATGCTGCGACTTCTTTGAAATAATAGTGCTTGCAGCTTCCCCCACAATAATCTAATTAAATGATGTACTCAAGGATAACAAACATTCCCAACATGTCAAGAAAGTTAATGAATATAGCCTGGAAGAGTACAGCTAGTGACAGACTAGTTTCCTTGTGACAGGGAAGTGAAAACGCATGGAGGACACAGTCTTCAAAACAAAAGCAGAGAGTTTTTGCCTTCTTAAAAGAGGAGGAAAAAGGTATCTGCTGCAGTCAGAGTACTACAGTAATACCTCGCATATTCACACCTATTGAGTTGCGTCTTCACAGATTCATGGACTATTTCTCAGTGAATATTAATTGGCTATTTGTGGAGCACGCCCCCATTGGGGCGGCGGAGTGGTGCCTCTTGCTCACTGGGCACAGCCACAGTTCAGTCCCTTGTAAGTGTTGTGAAGGCTACATGGCAGGGAAAGTTTATAACACGTGGTTTATAACACGTGGTTTATAACACAACACTTGTGAGTGTTGTGAAGGTTACATGGCAGGGAAGGTTTATAACACGTGGTGTATACTCCTGCGGCGACACCTGTGCCAGGCGCGCAGGGTGTCCTACAACTTCTCCCCGTAGGTGTCCCAGCATGAGGTGCTTTCAAGAGTTTGTCCTTGCCAGCACCTTTCCAGGGAGCGCCTGNGCGACTTCTTTGAAATAATAGTGCTTGCAGCTTCCCCCACAATAATCTAATTAAATGATGTACTCAAGGATAACAAACATTCCCAACATGTCAAGAAAGTTAATGAATATAGCCTGGAAGAGTACAGCTAGTGACAGACTAGTTTCCTTGTGACAGGGAAGTGAATTCCAATGGAGAAAACGCATGGAGGACACAGTCTTCAAAACAAAAGCAGAGTGTTTTTAAAAGAGGAGGAAAAATGTATCTGCTGCAGTCAGAGTACTACAGTAATACCTCGCATATTCACACCTATTGAGTTGCGTCTTCACAGATTCATGGACTATTTCTCAGTGAATATTAATTGGCTATTTGTGGAGCACGCCCCCATTGGGGCGGCGGAGTGGTGCCTCTTGCTCACTGGGCACAGCCNACACCCCCATTGGGGCGGGGGGGGTGGTGCCTCTTGTTCACTGGGCACAGCCACAGTGTTGTGAAGGTTACGTGGCAGGGAANGTTACATGGCAGGGAAGGTTTATAACACGTGGTGTATACTCCTGCGGCGACACCTGTGCCAGGCGCGCAGGGTGTCCTACAACTTCTCCCCGTAGGTGTCCCAGCATGAGGTGCTTTCAAGAGTTTGTCCTTGCCAGCACCTTTCCAGGGAGCGCCTGCGAGCATGGACTGCTGAGCCCCTGCCCCACCACGGCCCCGGGGCAAGTTTACCCACTGCAGAAGCAATGGCCTGGCACCAGCGGCGGTGAAAGCAGCAGCATGGCCAAAGGGAAGCCCAGGGATTCTCTGGGGGTCTCTCCAGTCGGAGAGGGCTCAGAGATGCTTCCCTTTGCTCCCCTGTGCTGTGAGAGGCCATGTGGAGGTGCCAAAAATGCTGCCCAGTGCCCTGGGGTGGTGGGGGGCAGGGAGATGAGCGTGGGCTATGTGCATATTCATGCTCATGGAATGGGCGATTCACAGCACCTCCACAAGTCCCGTAACCCACAAATGCTGAGACAAGAGTGTAGTTATAACCAAGGAGAAATGCTACAGGGCTGAGGGAGAAATGTAGGGTTTTAAGCCAATTAACAGAGGTGAAGTATAGGATTTACACTTAAAAAGAAAGGCTTGAATCCTTTTTAAAGGAAGCTGTATTTAACCTCTGTGATAAACAGGTATCTTTAAATCATAGAAAATCATCTTCTTGTAAAAATGATAATCTCTTCCTTGTAGTTGAAGCACATTAACAAACATTCTCCTTCATTCTCAGACAAGAACAACAGATCTTCAGAAACCATTTACTGCAGAGAACACAATTTTCACTTTGAGAAAGACTTGTTGTTACAGAACACCAAAACACTAGGTATACAAAGTGAAGATGAATTTAGGAAGTCCTAATTAAAATAACATAGATACTGTTTCACTTGTCCATTTTTTCTTTAAATAAGAAAACCACATTTACCACCAACATGTCAAGAAGATTAAGAAATACCTACTACCAACTGTGAAAAGATGGAAGGGTTTGAAGTATCTGAATGATGTTATACATCATGAAATTATTATACACTATACCCCACTCACATTAACATACACTTAGCTCTATACATGGGAATAAATACACATGATAGCAAATGAATATGAAGTTAATCATATATAAAAGCATGAGAAGAAAATAGTCACACAATGATGATTTACATTTATTCTGCATGCTGCCACATTATGGAATGGGAATTAAAAAGCCCTGCACTCTGATCTCAGAAATGGAGGGGTTTTTTTCACAAAATATAAATTGTCTAGGCTGGATGAAAATCCCACCTTCCTCCAGGACTGCTGCTATCCTCGCTGTCCCACTGCTCATTTTTATTTCTTGGTATTGGTGGCTGCAGCATCTCAGCAGCCAGAGGGTCTGCATCATTCTCTTCACGGCCAATCCATTCTCCAATCACACGAGGTCTGAGAAGGGGAGTGTTGAAACCTGTTGTGTCCTGAAGAGAAAAAAAAAAATAAAAAAAGAAACACCGCACTCTTTGTTACCAACCAGAGATGTAAGTAGAGAAAGAAAAGAAGAAAAAGATTAAAATATTCATTAAAAAATACAAAATCCAATACAGTACATTATCATTTCATAGGGCTGAAGAATAGCCAGAAAAATGACAGGCTAATGGAAAGTTTCCCTTAAAAAAATTCCAAGAGATATTTGTGTACCCTGATGTCTCAAATTTCTCCTATTTCTTTCTTTTTGATTTTATCTGCAGAAATTTACTTTTTAAAAAAAATAAATGTACAACTCTTAAAACCTTCTCTGTATCAGTTCTGCTAAGAAATATATTAGGTCCCTTGTACAAAGAACATCCCAACCAAAAGACTGCTGTAGATTAATAGCATCACTCAGATTTGCCTTAGGAATTAATGCAAAACTAAAAATTACATCTGCATTTTGCATTTTAAAAATATTCGTTCTAGGCTTTATATAATGTATCTCTCAATTCTGAAAATGGTATTTAATAAAAAGCATTTATGAAATTAGTACTTGCATTTTTAACCGCTTACTGGAAGACAATAAACTGTGGACAATTACAATAAGCAAGCAAAGTACAACAGATACATTCAAAACAATAGCAATAATTTGCTTCATCATAACAGCAATTTAGATTAAAGAAATTATTAAAGATTGTACAAAAAAGCATTCTCAAGTGCAAAGTATGTCTGTTCCAATTTTACGAGAACTGCTGTAGATAAAGGGTTATATACAACAGCATAGCCAAACTGAAAAACACAGCTGTATACCATAAAAAAGATAGGTATATAAAAAGATTAGAATATTTGTTTTACTCTAATTAAACTCTTTTTTAGGCTGGCAAAGGCATTTCAAACACACTGTTCCCAGTTAACAGGGACATATTCTATTCCTGTGGTTTAATGACAGAAAATCTTAGGAAAACAAATTCTTAGCTGTTATCTAGCTCAGTCCCTCAATAAATATTCCTGCCATGAAACAACACTTACCAAACAAAAAGCATCTGGAAAAAGTAGAGCACAGTTATGACTTAGCCTAGAAACCATATTTTCTCTCCTTCCTAAAAACAAACCACTTTTGAAGGCTCTTCCTAATTGAACGAGACACAGTAAAAGCACAGTTTGAAATAGAGCCCCCCACTGAAATGTAAGAAACAAACAAACAAAAAAACAAAGCTGCAAGTGCTTTCAAGATTTACCCAGGTCTGGCTAAATGCTGCAATTTTTTTCCCAGCAGAACTCCAAGAGCTTGTTTTGACAGAACCAAATGTGACTCAGGCCCTGGATCCGAGTCGCTCACCCTTGTTCTTTCGTTCTGCTTTCTGCCATGTCCCTGAGAGTGCATTACCACATTCCACTCTCCATACCTCTCTCCAGAGCTGTCCATCATTTGACTATTTCACTTTTACATGATGTCTGTTTTCTGCAAGGACTACTAAAAACTGAATGCAGGCAGTATAGAAGAGAGAAATCTGAGGTAGAAACACCATGGCTTCAGAGGTTCCATGAGGTTCCAAGGTACTTCTAAAAATATTCAGTTCAAGTGAAAATGAAAAGCACATAAAAATTTGTCCTTTTAACAGTACCTTAAGTTTTTCTTGACATTGTACACTACACCGTCAATATATGAGTAAATAAACTATGAAAGCTGTGACTGTCCTTGTTATATTAATTTCTTTCCTAGGCATTTTAGGGATTAAAGTAGCACTTTTATCAGAGAATCACAGAATCAGTAAGGTTGGAAAAGACCTTAGAGATCATCAAGTCCAACCTACCACCTGTTATCTAATCTAATCTAGTCAAACCTGTTACTTAACCTGTTGCCATCCTACTACCAACACACCATCCTACCTATAACACACTACCCTAATATCTAGGTCATGCCACCAAGAACTTCATCCAACCTTTTCTTAAACACCTCTAGGGACGGTGACTCCACCACCTCCTTGGGCAGCCCATTCCACTGAGAGATCACCCTCTCTGGGAAAAAGTTCCTTCTAATGTCCAGTCTAAATCTCCTCTGACGCAGTTTAAGACTGTGTCCTCTCGTTCTATCACTTGTAGCCAGAGCAAAGAGACCGACCCCCACCTGGCTACAACTCCCTCTCAGGTAGTTGTNGATATTGAACAGGGCAGGTCCCAACACTGAGCCCTGAGGCACCCCACTAGTGACCGGCCTCCAACCGGACACAGCACCATTAACCACCACTCTCTGAGCTCTGTTATCCAACCAACTCCTGATCCAGTCCACTGTAAACCCATCCAAGCCACAAGCCTCCAGCTTCACCAGGAGTTTGTTATGGGGGACAGTGTCAAAGGCTTTACTAAAATCCAGGTACACCACATCAACAGCTCTTCCCTCATCAACCAGGCGGGTCACCTGATCATAGAAGGAAATTAGATTATACTCTACTTAATAGAAATTAATTTACATTATATAGTTTTGCTTTGTCTCACTTTATCACCTTGTTTTACTTTTTTGAATTGTGTTAGATGAGTACACCACAGTTTCAGTGACCTCATTTATTGTCCTCCTTTCAACTATATAAGCAGCCACAGTGAAAAAAGCAAATGTATAATCAGAGGCAGATCTACTAAGAACACCAGGATGTCTAACTGGAACTTTTTTCAAGGCTGCAATAAATTCAGGTAAATATTCTGTTCTTAAACAAGTTTTCATAGTTTGGGGGGTTTTCATATAGATCTTAAAATCTGAATTAATTTCCAATTGATATTCCCTCATAATTAACAGAAGAGATTGACAGTGACATCAGTGTACACAAATATTTTCATGACAGGTAGGTATTTAAATCTGTACTGACAGTACTATTTCATGGTGCAGCCCAGATGTCATCCACTTATCCACATCAGTGGCTACCAATTTGACACACTCAGGTTGCCTTTATGTGGAGACTAGGATACGAAGGGAAAGACTGAAGAACAACTGAATCTTCACATTGGGCTGAGACGTGGTTACTGAATGCAATCTCTACCAGAAAGTAGAACATTTATATATGCATTTAAGCATCATTTAAAAAGCTCACTATTCCTATTTTGGGATATGGAACTTTCATAATGGGAAATACTTTTGGGTGAGAAGAAATGTTTTGGGTTTATGACTTAAGAATAGCTGTTTCCTCTATTTTATTAATTATAAACTGTGGTCATTGTAGTAATATTACATATAAGAAGAAAGTATACCCTAGATAGAATGGAATAATGTTTTAGCATTAACAATGAGGGTCAAAATTTGCTATGAATTTTTAGATCTTTCCTCGAGTTAGACTGTGGATCTCTAATACTTAGGTATCTCCCATCATTACTGTTTAAAGTGATTCAAAAACATTGTTGGGAATTTCAGAGAAATTTCACAACATTATGACAGATCTCATTCACCAGTGTTTTTTGTGAAAATTTTTTTCAGCCTAGAGTTCTTTGAATGCCAAAGAAAGACTAACTCCCTAGCTCTCCTTTGTTTACATTAAACTCTTCACATTACACATGAAAGTGTGTAGTTTCCTAAAGCTCTTAAATTACGTATTTCAGTTTGGTGGTAAGGAGGGTGAGTTAATTCAGAAATTGTGTTATATTAACTGCACTTTAGCTTTAAAATATGTGAGTCACAAGGTATCCCTTCTTATTTTCTTTCCTTACACTGACCTTGTCTATCTGTATTTTCTCTTGGACCAAAGCCCTACGTACTGACACCAAGCTAATAATAGCAGATATTAGACAAGAGGCCATTTAAATGAAACACCCTTCCACAAAAGTGGTTGTAATTCAGAGTAAACTGGTAAAATGTACTAATAACAGGCTGTAGCCAAACATGTCTTTTCCTCCCACAAACAGTATTTTATAGGGATTTTTTTTCAACAAACAAAACCAAATAGAGTTCTTCACAAGTGTTCTTAAACATAAGGGCTCTAATGGAAGGACTTCCTAATTACACTTATCATTTCTGGGCACAGTTATAAAAACTGTACAAAAGAAGACTTATGTCACAGTTTTGACATGGCAGTCACATATACACAGCTGTATGGTAACAAATCCACTTCAGCATATCCACTTTAGCATAGTGGTGAGTGTCCCCGCCTTTCATGCGGGAGACCAGGGATTTGATTCCCACCAGGGAGGCAGTGGTGTCATTTAAGAATTGGACTCAATGATCCCTGCGGGTCCGTCCAACTCAGAATATTCTGTGAATCAAAATAGTGATCAGTCTTGTCTAATTGGCCTTCCTTGGAGAATGCAGTGGAGATATTTTATATGTACTTGTGTCACATGGATTTGTGTCCTCATTTTACCAGCAGAAAGAATATTTTTTAAAGTGTTCTATATTTGGCATTATTCCCATGCCTTATATATCTTTTGATCTCATTTCTCTGACAGCAATGGCTTCCAACACCAAGAACACAACCCAAGACTCTTGACACTTAAAGCATTTTGCTGTTCACTGGTGAGAGTAGGGAAGATAAAGGTGCTGTTTCCTCTGGTACTTTGAAAAATTAGTTTGATTACCCTTTGAACATTATAGCTAAAACTAAAATTCATGTTAGCTGTGTAATGTATCAAAAGGGACAGAACAGAAGAGATCATTGTTTGTTGCCATCAGCAAGGATGTGAAGACTAGTATTTACACCCTGTACATTCCTGATGTATCTGAGAAGCAAAAATAATTCCTAAATATTCTTAGAAATCATATCTGGGAATGCAGAATTCATGACTTCATGAATAAAAGGTATTTAAGGCTAAATGTTCCCAAAAGTACAAAAAGTAATTCAACAGACTGTATTAGGCAAAGATTCTGTCAAGACCAAAAAGCATTGCCAGGGCCTCATTGAGAGTCTCTGAAACTCATTGAGATTTTCTTCTGTATTTAATAGTTCATCCTTGGTCAGGCCCTTATGTATCCACATATATTGTACTTACCCATATAGCTTTCCATGTGAACTTCCTCTGAACCCAAAAGAACTGAAGTGTTTATGCCAGGACAGGGAGATGCAGTTCTCACTGCCTAAAATTATCACAATCATCTGTCTCTTTGTACTGTTCATTAGGCATACCTTATCAATCAAACTTACCTTATCAAGTTCATCAGAAATAGCAATGCCTGAAAATAAAACAGATGGGAAAAAAAATACTTAGAAACATGCTTTCTATAAATGTGTTCTACTACATTAAGTAAAAGTAAAATTTATCTGAAATGTTTACATATTGTTCTCTGCATGTTGCTGTACCATACAATGTACCATATTTAGTCCCATTAGTAAAATTGTCTGTAAACAAAATACTCCTATATCAGCTGAAACACAGTAATCCCCTGCTCCTACACACTTCACAATTTGCAGCTTCAATACATTGCGGTTTTTTTCTCCCCAGCTTTCCCGGCTTGTCCTAAGGTTCACAGGTTCACAGGTTATTTTGACTTGGAAGGGACCCATAGGATCATCTAGTCCAACTCCCGAGTGAACGGCCACACAGAAATCAGGCCCACAAGCGTGGAACCACGGGCACCACGCTCCATCCATCCAAGCCTCCCACCAACTAGACCATGTCACTGAACTCCTCATCAAGTCGTCTCTTAAACACCTCCAGGGATGGTGACTCCACCACCTCCCGGGGAAGACCATTCCAATGAGAGATCACTCTCTCTGTGAAAAACTTCCTAACATCCATTCTAAACCTCCCCTGGTGTAGCTTAAGGCCATGTCCTCTTGTTCTGGTGTCGTCAGCCTGAGAGAAGAGATTCATACCCACCTGGCGGCAATCTTCCCTCAGGTAGTTGTAAATAGCAATTAGGTCGCCTCTGAGTATCTTCTGATGGATCATGTATTTTGTACAGTGGACTTTTTGTTGACCTTACAGCTGTACCCAAAAGTGACTGGATTGTGCAAATAAAGTCACAGTTTAAAAGCTACTGAAGAAATATGGGATTGTATCAGAGGCTCCCAAAAGAGCAATCAGAAACTGACAACAATAGCCTTGAATGTGCAAGCTCAGGACAACAGACAAGGCCCCAGGCTATAATCATAAATCACTAATGATTAATTACTAATCACTAAAAGAACACAACTTTGGCAGCACATTGAAATCCATCTCAGGATTAAAAATGAAAACAGAAATTAAATCTCAAGCCTTTGTAAAACATACCATATAGAGTAGAACTTGGATGTAATGNTGAAGAACCCAGCATTTAGTCTTGTTAAATGTCATACTGTTGGAGTCTGCCCATTTCTCTGGTCTGTCAAGGTCCCTCTGAAGGGCCCTGCTACCCTCATGGAAGATGGGAGAGGAAAGGAAAAAACTGGTCAAAAAATGTAGAAAAACAAATCAAAAATTATTTACACATATACAGTCATACCTCTGGATTTGCGGGATTTGTGTCTTGTGAGGCTCCTGTGGAACATAAAATCTGCGAATTCAGGTCAGACATTAATATGGCAAATTATTGTCCTAAATATGGCAACTTTGCAACCCTGCAAAATCCTGAGGCCCCTGGCTTAGGAGTAGGAGCGTTCTCCCTTTAACTGCAGCAGCTAGCACAGGCAGGAGTGCTTTGTCTAAGGCTGTGCATATGTGCATATGCAGATATGCGCTGGCAAATGCAGGCTGGTTGCCTGTCCCTGTGTGTGAGCTCATCTGTGGGTGGCTGTGAAAGCTTTTATACAGCCTTTTTCAATGGTTTGATGTTATCAAACCACTGTGAGCACCTCTTGAGTTCCTGTGGTGGCTACGTTGCCAGCAGTGGCAGCAGGGGTCTGTAGGGCTGTGGTGCTGGGATGGACACTGGAGAAGACAGAGCAGGGCCCCATGTGCCCCCAGCCAGTGCCCAGCGGGGGTCAGTCCCCCAGCTAGGCTTAGAGTGACAGGGGAGGGCATGACTTCTGCAGAGCCATGCTAGGTCTGTGTCTGCCCAGGACAGACGGGGCAGCCAGCACCAAAGCATCCCTACCCAAGGCCCTGTGTGCCCTGAGACATGTTGATGCGTCATGTGTATAAGCCTTTCCCAATAGGGACCAGCCACAGAGCAGGGAAGGGACTGTGACACGTCTAAAGGTGGTGCAGGACTTATAAACACCACGTAACCTCAGCACTCATAAGGGAGTGATCTGTGTCTGTCCCCAGCGAGTGAGAGGCATCGCCTGCCCACCCATCCTGCAGGGTCGGGCCAGTCGCCCCCCACAGGGAGTGCCAGCGCCAACCCTCGGTGAAGCAGAGGCACAGGAAGCTCTGTGAATCACTAAGGGAGATTCACAGGAATAAATTTAGTGAGTCAATGAAGTTGCGAATATGACAGCACAAACTACCAAGGTATGACTGTATAGATATATACATATATGAAAAAGGAATAAGAACACACAGTAACACAATGGTAACAAGGCGAAAAGAAAAACAAAAAAACCACTCCACCCACACCCCCGCACAGCCATCTGGGGCCAAATGGCCCATCAAGCTCTCTAGCCAAAAGACAAAAGGAGTCCTCCACTCACACCCTTGTTGAGAAATTCTGCCTTTTGTTTCATTGGTTTAATATCTTCTTTCCTCAGAGTTTGATAACGGCATGGTGGTTATCGAAAAATTAAATCTAACCCACAACACGGCTTTACTGGCTTCACCAGTGTCACCATNCAGGGTCGGGCCAGTCGCCCCCCACAGGGAGTGCCAGCGCCAACCCTCGGTGAAGCAGAGGCACAGGAAGCTCTGTGAATCACTGAGGGAGATTCACAGGAATAAATTCAGTGAGTCGATGATGTTGCGAATATGAAAGCACAAACTACCGAGGTATGACTGTATAGATATATACATAAATGAAAAAGGAATAAAAACACACAGTAACACAATGGTAACAAGGAGAAAAGAAAAACAAAAAAACCACTCCACCCACACCCNGTTTTCAGAAAACTATGGAAATGAAAATAGCAGATGTGACATGACAAGCTTAAATGTAATTCTACTTGCTTTCTAAAATTAAAACAGTAACATTGTATTTACCAATGTACACATTATTTTGCAAATATATACTGACCAGCACATATAATACATCATGCTGTAATTACAGAGCAATATGGACATGACTCTTCTCTCTTTTTCCATGGTACAGTGAAGAAATAATTCTACAAAAACAGGTGGAACTTGGGAAAATAAAATAAAATTTCAAAGTGGAATTCAAAACATTTTTTCTAAATCCTCTTACTTTTATATTTCTCCTTTCTGCTGATGCCTGCTCATATCTTTCCCTTGCTTTCTTCCATCACGTCATCTAACTCTTTTAATTACGACTATCCTTCAGCACATTAAATATACACAGCTGGTCTCAGAATTTTTAATACATCTGCATAGAGTTGTCATATCACACGGAGGGAACAATTACACCTTTAATGTTATCATGTTGAAAATTCTGATATATTGAAAGCAAAGCATTTCCCAGATTCCTATGAGGTTAGATAAGAAACATTTCCAGATTAGAGTTTCAGAAACCAAAGACAAGTATCTCCTAGTAGTGAAAATAAAGTGGAGATATATCCATGCATAGGAAGATCACGCACTTGAAAGCTGTTTACTAACTCATATTATGTTATCAAGACATTTTCTTCAAAGAAATGCAAGAGACAATATTACAAAATATGTAGTATCACATGAGTGGAGAGTAACTCTTACTAAAATCACACTAAAGATTACATCACTATAAGCTTATTTCTTACCATTCTGGATACCACAACTGCATGAGTTCTTTGGGTTTTTTACTGTGTTTCTAATCATAAACTCTATATGGCTAATTTACAGCCTGGGTGATTTTCTCTTAGTGACTTTTGTTTTTAAAAAATGAAGTCCTAGAAGAACTGCAATTATAATTTAAAGACTTCATTAACATGCAAGAAATATGTCAGGAAGTAACAAATATTTTCAGTAATTCAATGGTTCTAAAGTAGATTATATTGAAAAATATCTGTTTTGCCTAATCCTTCTATCCCTCACTGCAATTAACCAGTTTTAATAACTTCAGACTTTTACTTAGCCCAGACATTACACTAATGCCCACAGAGTATAAGAAGCAGGTTGTACCAACCAGATTTTAATGTGTTATTAATTTCTTCAATCCCCATTGGACATTTACGAGTCAGAAGATAACTGCATTCCTGGAGGTAGTAAACAACTGATTCATGGTTCTTACCACCTCAGCTTTGAAAAAAATCTAATTACCATCAACCACCAAAATACATGAATGTATTTTGCATAACCAATGTCAATCCTTTCTACAACCATATGTACTTTCTCTAAATAGTCAAACTGACTTTTCCCAGCAATTTCACATAATACAGTTAATTTTGTTTTGATACGGGTTTATTTCCTCATATTGGAAGGTCGGTACTCTTCTGCTTTCAGAGATCTCTGTGAATGGGTCTAACTTGGGAGTGGAAAGAAGAGTAATTTTTTCTCTGTGTAGACTCAGTCCTTAAAAATATTATTTTCAAGTCTGGCAAAAGAAAATACAAAGGTAACCCTGACATTCCCAAAACTCCTTTCCAAAAAATGTCAAATGTTTTTACTATTCAACTGCCTACATGGCCTATCAAAGTTCAGTACTGAAAGTACCAAAGAGCAAATGTGAAAAACTGTACATACAATAAAAATAGCAAACGGGGGAAACTGTACATACTATAAGCCTCACACAAAAAGCTCTACTAACCTCTCTGATTAAGTTACATATAAGCATATAAAACTGAAAAACATCCATACTGAGTGCTTTTTACCTGTGTAAGTCACATCGCTCCCCAGAAAGTACTCTGAATTTAGAGTAGTCTTAACTGAGTATTTGAAGAGATCAGAATGCCTCAAATTTTTTCTTTACTCAGTCGGAAACAGTAGCAAGACATCAACACTAAGCTTATTTCTTATACGAGCATGTAACGAGTTAGCAGTTTCTGAGGCCATGTCACCAAAATAAAATGTTACCAGTTTAGAAAGCTTCTATTTTTGCAACCACGGAATTAAACCTGCAAACTCTTTTTAGGTATCTCTCTCTAATGTGTCATCACAGAAAAGAAAAAGGATCCTAGGGATGAAATTTTATCAGAAGCTTCTTACAGCAATCTTGGCATGGTGATTCTTCAGAAGATAGTATTTACCACACAGATCACACAGATCTTTTTGTTATGCCTTGAGACTCATTAATATTAACAGTACTCTTTTAGTCACTGATAATACAACTCCATTAGCAAAGACAGGGATAAATAACCCATAAAACATTGGGTAGAAAAATGCTTCTTATTTCCTTCCAAGACACTACTGTATCACACAGTATGTGCCAATCTCTTATCAATTTTCTTCACAGCTGCCAAATTTACAAATTTATCATGGCTGAACTTGAAAGGAGGAGAGACTTGCACCCCGTGTGCAGTAGACAGAAAATCACAACAGTGAGGTAATATTTTTGGATACAGAACTCAGATGGAATAATATGGACTCCAGTTTTCAGAAAAAAACTCCTCAAGAGTTGCTTATTCAACATCACATTAAAAAAACACAAAATAAACCCCCAACTAAATCCAGAATGGTGAGAATGCAACTAGAGATAGTAACAATTATCATACAGGAGTATTTAGGATTTTTGTTACTTTCTTAATTCTTAAGAGCCTCCTGATTTTCCAGTAGTCAAGTAGTTTAGACTCAGTTACTTTATTTTCAAGTAATACATTGACAATTTAAAATAGTTGAATTTCCATAAAGTAATGGTCACAATGGTTATCTCCAGTTCATGTAATTGCTAGTATCCAGACATCACCATTCTTCAAAAAGAAAACCCCTCTTGCCACTTATTTTTAATAGGTGACAAGTACCTGATTTGCTCTCTGTACTTCATATACCTATTTCCACTTTTCTGTCTGCAGCTTTCATACATCATAAATGAGGAAACACAGTCATGCCCCGACTTTCGCGGAGCCCTGGGTCTTCTTCCCTTGCATGTAACCCTGATCTGCAAAGATAACAAGCACATGAAAATGCAATTAAGTCCTGCCTGTCACCCCACACCCTCAACTCCCGAGCACCTGAGGGCATTCCTGGGACCGCCCTGCACCCTTGGCAGGCTCAGGAGATCGAAGGGAGTGCCTTTTGCCTCTTCCCAGCTAGGAAGTCATGGCTTTTGCCCCCACTGCTTTCCCAACCCCAGCAGCCCTGCAGGAGTTGGTGCTGCCCCCTGCCCAGTGGAGCCAAGTGAGGCAGAGACTCCCGTCACCGTTTACTCCCTGCTGTGTCTATGCTGGGGCTTATCAGGCTTGTTGATTGTTGGTTCGTGCTGTGTGTGTGTTTAAACTCAAATGAGTTCAAACATGGTGACAAACCCAGCACGGCTTGGTAAGGCAGTCCTAGAGCACACTGACTCACCCACCTGCCCTGTCCCCGCTGGACAGCACCAGCAGGCCGTCTCCTCGCCTCCCACCGAGGCTGGCCACATGAGCGTGGGCCACCACTGCAGACGAGCTGAGCAAAGGAGCTGATGGCGTACTGACTGCTCCTGGGGATGTCCGTGCCCCTCCTGCTGCTGCTTCCGCTCCTCTGAGATGCACTGGGCAGCGACTAGGCCCTGCCGAGGGGGGGATAGGTGGGAGGATCAGGTGGCAGCCCTAGCTGACACAGACGCTGAGCACAGCCATGGATGCCATGGCAGCGGGGTATGCTGTGCGGCCGCGTGCAGAGGGATCTATCCACGTCCACATTCTGGCCCCATCGAGAGTGAGGCAGGAGCACATGGCCCCAGGAATGCCTCCCTCCTCCACACGCTCAGGGGTTGCATGGCGCCGAGGTTCCACTGAGCACCAACTGGACCGACCCCGCTGGGCCCTGGCTCCAGGAGCCGCTGATCCCCCAAATGTATCCCTGCCCCAGGCACACATTGTCTCCCATCCTCCGAGCACAAAAATTGATTCACTGAGCTGGCCTGAGTGGAGCCTGCAAGCTCCTCCACGCTCTGTGGGAAGTGCTTTCCCTGTGGCTCCCCACAGCACTATGGGGGCCAGGGACACCCTCCGTCACCACCTGCAGCACTGCGGGGGCCGGCATCGGGGCTCACTGCTCCCTCTGCAGTGCCGTCATTGCTGCAGTCCCCCGCTCCCACCCCAGGAACTCAGGGGCTGCAAGGAGTGGGGAGACAGACAGTGCTCAATTGCATATTCATGAGCTTATTTAAATACTAGCTCTTCGTGATGCACTCTGCACATGCTCAGAGGGGAATTTTCACTGAAAAAACCCCCACTGAAGAACTGAATCCACAAAAAGCAAACTTGCAAAGTCGCAGAGGTGCACTGTCTAAATTTTACTTTTTATATATTCTAAATGGGAAAACGTCATTGTAAAATCACAGAATACTAGAGACAAAGACAGTCCATTCCATGAAACTATTCTAAATTAAACAACAATGTATCCGTTTTCGGCCAAACACTCCTAGGTGTAGTCAAAATGTCTACACACTAAAAATATTTAACACGACAACTCAGTCACTTCTTCAGATTGTAATCTCATTCCATCAAAACTTAATTCTAATCCCCAAAAAACTCTAACACCAGAAAAACAGACACGTCAAGTTCATTCAACCTTAAATTCAATGGCTTGTTAGAATACAAGTTACTATGAACAACTGTTTCTCAATTCCCGCAGTTTGGAGCATTTAAAACTTGCCTCTGAACAATGATGAATGTAGAGAATTGAAGTGGTAGGGCTCTGTCGTTAGTGCTCTGCCTCAAGACACTGAGCAGCAGAGTTTATCTTTGTTGGGAAAGTTCTTCTGTTGTCAAAGGCAAGCCCTTCAGAAATGGGTTTTACCCTTTTTCTTATGGCACACATTTCTCACAGACATTTGCTGTAGTTTTATATCATACTATGATTGACAACTATACACTCCTACCACTTTTATTAACCATTCTGACTAAAGAGGTGAGAAGTTTGCTTCCCATCATCAGCTAAGGTTCGTGGACTAAGTTAACAGTGAGAATTAGATAAGTAGCTAACTGCCAATTTTATGTCTTTAAAAAATCCTGCTTTTACAAGTAACTAAGGGTGCTGAAATTTGATCAGGCATCACAAGTATCCAGCCCACTCAGCTGTCTGGTGAATTACACAGACAGATTCAGGGCACTGGTTTCTACTCTTGAATGTAATGACCCTCTGTGCTGGAAGAGTGCTGGAACAATGAAGTAATTGGTCTGAACATGCTTCCACAGTCCTTCAGAAATGCTCCATAGACACAGCTATGTACTGCCATTTCTGATCAGCAGCAAATCTAGAGTAGGGTTGTTGATGCTAGCACAGCCTCTCTCAACTGTGTGGTAAATACTATCTTGTTTTTTGAAGGCAACTGGAAGAACAACATACTCTCTGATTGCAAGGTCTGGCAAGCTAGAATTAAATGGAACACGACTAACAGATGCTGCAATAATGATATAATCTAGTATTAATACTCATTATCCTTTAATTTCTATTATTATGCCAACATTAACCAGATGATCCAAAAAGTGTATCTCACATTGTGTCAACCATGTACCTTACGGCTTTTCTTGTACTTCAAATATTAAGACAGTTGTTTGTCATGCCTTTTTTTTTAATTAGCATGGATTATTAAAACCATTCTTTACATAGTTATGTTAGATTTCTTTTCTCAGTCTTCTATCCCTATGGCAATTTGCAGCAGCAAAATTGTAAGAATGAAGAAATATAGGTGATAAGCATTACAGCAATTCCTTTGATGTAAAAGCCACTTCTCAAAATACCTGCACTATGTTTTAACCAAATAAAATCCCTTTTGAGTCTAGAATGAGTATCTTCCACAGTACAGACTTTCCAGCTTAGTACATTCTGCTTCATTTCTGGCTTACCAAGAAATGAACTTTCTTTCTAAGGAAAAATGAACATTGTAATAACAATTCCGTGAGTCTTAAAAATGTCTAGCTCTTGCATATACAGTTCTTAGCAGAAACTAAAATTAATCCAGTATCTAACACATTCTCCATTCAGTGGTATTATTCCTCTTTGAGTGATTTTTACACTTGGATGTTCTCAATCCAACAACATAAAGTTAATTTTCTAAACAGAATGCAACACACAAGTTCAGGTGTTTTTGAAATAGAGATCGATGCCATCAGCATGGACCTATGCAGGGCATCTCACACTGCCCTGCACAACATCCTTGTCTCCAATTTCGAGGTATATATTTAATGGGTGGATCATACAGCAGATAAGGAATTGCTGGATGGTGCAATCAAAGAACTGTGGTCAGTGACTCAATGGCCAAGTGGCGAGTGGCATTCTTCAAGGGACAGTATTGTGACTGATGCTGTTTAATATGTATCTCTGTTAGTAACATGAACAGTGGGATGGAATGCACCCTCAGCAAGTTTTCTGACACCATCAAGGAATGTGGCATGATTGACAGGCTGGAGAGAAGGGACCTTGTACCTTGGCCTTGCTGAATTTCATGAGTTTCACACAGCGTGTCCCAACTCTCAAGCCTGTCAAGGTCCCTCTGGTTGCCATCACAGGATCACAGGAACAGACTTGAGAGGTGAGGGAGGTCATGTGAACCTCATGAAATTCAACAAGGCTAAGGCACAAAGTATTGCACCTGGGTCTGAGCACTCTAAAGCACAAGTATGGGGTGGGCAGAGAATGGGCTGAGAGCAGACCTAAGGAGAAGGACTTCCAGGTGTCATTGGAAGAGAAGCTTGACATGACCAAGCAAAGCGCACTTGCAGACCAGAAACCCAGCCATGTCCTAGGCTGCATGCAAAGCAATGTGACCAGCAGGTCATGAGAGGTGATTCTCCCTCCCTACTGTGTTTTCAGGAGACCCCATCTGGTGTACTTGTGTCCATGTCTAGGGCTCCAAACACAAGGAGGACATAGTGCTTCTGGAGAAAGTTCAGAGGAGGGCCATGAAAATGGTCAGAGGGCTGGAGCACCTCTACTACAAAAAACTAGCTGAAACAGTTGCGGTTGTTCAGGCTGGGAGGAGGCGGCTACGGGGACACCTTATAGCAGCCTTCCAGTACCAAAAAAGGGCCTACAAAAAGCTGAGCAGGGACTTTTTATAAGGGCATGCAGTGACTGGACAAGGCATAATGGCTTCAAACCAAAAGAGGGTAGATTTGGATGAAATATTAGGAAGAAATTCTTTATTGTGAGGGTGGTGAAACTGGAACAGGTTGTCCAGGGAAGTTGTCTCATTGATGTCTCATTCCTGGAAGTGGTCCCAGATTAGATGGGGCCTGGAGGAACTTGATCTAGTAGAAGGTTATCTCTGCCCATGGTAAACGGGGTGGAACTAGATGATCCTTAAGGTTCCTTCCAACACAAATCATGCTATGATTCTATGAAATGGCAAGTCTGAAAATCCCTGGTAGCTGCATTATTCCTTATCAGCTTCACAGTAGCACACAAGCTTGCAATATTTTCATATACCATGCAAAATTATAGAATTTCATATAACACCCAAAATTATAGAACTGGTGTTCTGATAAGAATGAAAGTTATGAAACTTCAGATGCATCTACCATTTTTGTTTGTGGTCCTTAAATAATTATAGGAAGAAATAACACAACATTTGTTGAGGGTTTGTTTTTTTTTAAGACTTACATATTTCTAAAGGCATAATATACGTCTGACAAGTCCAATGTGTACCCAGTTGTAACAAAATAAAATGCTACTATTTTAGTGTATGCCAGACTACCATAATTCAGCTCAATGGGAGGAAATATTTATGCATTTTTCTAAACATCCAGAAGGTGGCTACAAAGCTCTCAATAGCCAGTTCTTCTACCTGCCAAATAAAGCCTTCTGTATTTATTTGATACGTAGGGTTTGACATTCGAACTTTAAACATACCAAGACAACCCTAATGTAACTCTGACTAACTTGACAAAATTCCTTCTCAGAATCAGTCTAGGTCAAGGAACTTCTGGATGGCTGGACTGTCAACCTCATAGTGTATATCACAGGTTCTGCAAAAAACTCCAGGACAGAAACAGCATTATTTTTCTACCATTATTACTAGTACAGCTTTGAGCACAAACACAGAAATACTGTATCAAACGTCCAGCAGTTAACCAGTGGATTCTCCTATTCCTTGTAAATAAGGGGAAGCATATGTTCCTTCATTAGTGGGACAGGCCATCTTAGCTGTACTTGCATTTCCCATGGCAAGACTTTGTGCCACATTGCAGATGGCAGCATAGGATATTCTAGTCCTTGTGCCTGTTTGAACCACGTATTATTTGAAATTATTTATTTCACACCATCCTTGGATTACAAAGGATATAAAATAGTTGCTCTGGTTTACCAAAACATTCCTCCCCCACCAAAAAACTACACAAAAACAAACCAGCTCAGTCATTTCTGTGCAGTCATTGACTGTCATAACAGACATTCTTATATTTCCTTTACCTACACTGAAACATTTTACCACTTTCAAAATTAAACATATTTCCTCCAGTAGTAAATCAGAGATTTTCTGCGGTGGCATATTGAATTGAAAGTGAGCTTTCACCAATGAGGTGCATAAGTCCTTACACTATTAAGCAACTACGCATCGCGTTTCTCTAGTGGTATCTGTCTTGAACTAGGATAATATTCCTCCCAGCTCCTAGCCATATTAGAACAAAGGAAACTGTCATCTACAAGGCACTACAGGTCAACATATCAGCACATTATGCATCTTTTATTCACTATCTAGGAAACATGGATTTAATTTCTCCTCCTCAAAATGGCTTTGAAAAAGATTAAAAAAACAATGAATCCCAAGCACTTTGGACTTGCAGCACTTCTATATCCAAATTTCTGAGTGGAGAATACTGGTTTCAGGATTAGGTTTAGTGACTAATGGATTATGCAAACACAGAGGAAGAAAATACAAAGTATCCACCAAATATAATGTCTCAGAAACTCTCCAAGGGTATCATAATCTCAGAAGAGAATAATCATTACATTCAGAACTCTTGATTTTAGGGAAAGGTGCACGCTGTAGTAGGTGGTTTGAGACACACAGCCCACAGCACCCAGTAGCCAAGGACAGAGTCATAGCTCGTGTTCTATTAGCCCCTGAATGCCAGCCTCCTTGTGCTGGGAATTAGAAAGTTCCATATCTGAGATGACAGTCACACAAACTCCAGTTCTGCAACAGCATTAGGGAAACTTCTAGCAAGCCAAATACTGTTTCAGAAAAGAACATGGTAACTCAAAAAGAGTCCTGAAAAAAGTAGGCTTGATCAGAATGGCAAATACCTGCACAAAGGTAATTAAAATTTTAACATCTCTAGGAAAAAGATACTATAGCTGAAGAAGCTCTCCTGGCCATACAAGTCCCAGACTATAACTGGATAACAATAATTATGTTTATGTTCTTCCTGTTTCAATCTCGGACAATATCATTATTTTGTATTATTACTCAGACATCATACTAAAAACAAATGGATTTTATGAGCAAAGGCAGTATCATATAACAGCTGCAGTACTGAGATAAAATTATCTTCCTTAAAGGTTTGATTGAGCTTATCTAAAAATGTCGATCTCAAAATAAATCACAAGCATTGATCGCACACAAGAACAACACGATTTTAAAGTTCAGCCTGAAGAGAGAGAAGGAAAAATCCTCTAGAGAAGACCGATGACTAGTTTTACAGTATCACAGTATCACAGTATAGATAAGGCTGGAAAGGACCTTGAAGATCATCTAGTCCAACCTATAGCCCAACTAGATCAACACCTAGATCATATCGCTCAATACCTCATCTCGCCTACCCTTAAACACCTCCAGGCTTGTGGCTCAATTAGCAGAACACATTTAGGACTAGATGATTAACTGATAATGAATAAGTTATTTGGCACAGACTCAAGTCCATTTCAGACCAACAGTTGTGTACAGCTGAAAAAAATTACTAAAGTACTATTTATCAAAACAATGCCCCTCATAAGGTAATTGATAAAAGTCTAGTTGAGTGTCATGCAGATGTGCATTTGCAGTTATATCATCATCACTATCAAAAACGCCTGGCTTCAAGAAATGTTAGTGGCATTTCATTCAGGTACATCTTCCATAACTGTAATGTAAATCATTAAGAGTCTCCTATAGTGTAGAAGATTCTAAATGAAACCCCGTTCTGATGTGTTTCAGAGACTGCTAAATGCATTGAAGTAGTTCATGATGTATATATTAAGCTTCTCACATCCCACAAACTTGCAGGTTCATCCATATAACTGAGGACATGATTTTAGCAGTTTGTTAACATATTGTGATCTTTTTTAGAACTAGTTCTACCCTTCTTGTTATGAGACTTACTCTTGTTGCTTATCTTCTTCCCTGTAGAAGATAAACAGAACATATGCTTTTACGTTTCACTATTTTAAATTTGTCTTAAAGAGGTAAGATCATGCTTGTTTTTCTTAATCTATACATAAACAATATCAACTGATTCTAACATTCTGATGAATAACTGTATGATATACTCTGGAGCGGCTTACAGATCTCTCATTCTTAGACATACTAAAGATATAGAGCCTGGACACCTGGCTGTAAGTGAGCCTTCTTGAGCAGCAGGAGTGGACCAGATGACTTCCGGAGGTCCCTTCCAACCTCAGCCATCCTGTGATTACATAATTTTTATAGTTTCCGGCAATATTTCCTACTAAATTGCACATGGTTTTCTTATTTACTGATTATCTACTGATCACTCCCCTTCAAAATTAAGAAACAAAAAGAGTACTTTTTTCTTTTTTATTATAGATACTATTGTTTCTGGAATTCCCTCCAGCTAGCTGACTTAGATTCATTACCAAATAGTTCTGGTTGATGTTAACTTATTACCATTTTCTGACCTTAAGATATCAACTGAATTCAAAACATGATAATTTTGTTTCTTCCCCTCCCTGATTTGTAGTATACACCCGTCCTGAAGAAAGATTCAAATGTTACTAATAAAACGTTGGTTATCTTCATCAAAAAGGTATGTGTAATTATGAAAAAGTACCTATCTCACAGCAGAAGACATGATGTCATCAAATGCTGTTAGCATGTATAAACTGAAAGCTTCAATATGCACACATTTTCAGTGTGGGCTCTAATCCTTAATTGTTGGTACAAAAGATGCAAAGCTGTTCAAAAGGTGTGCAGACTTCACATCTAATTGCAGCTACCTCTCACTAATTTAGTCCTCATTTTTTTCCCCCTCACAACACTCATAATTCATGAGTTTCCATCTCTTGCTATCTACTTTTCCTTAGAAAATCAGGGGGGAAGACAGCCATATTAATTAGCAAGATCCTTAGGTATACAGGAGATTTTAACCCTCTTTAAAGGCAAACAGGCCAGAAGGTGAAATACAAGAGCATACATTTGAAACAGCATGGAACTTTTCTTCCTCATGATGAGGGGAGGAAGAAGGATGACAGCAATAAAGATAAAAGACCTGGCGATAAAATAAACACCCACAAAAGAAATGCAGTATATTTGTGTATGTTGCTTCATAACCCAAAGTCTCCCCTAAAGAGTTGACTTGAGGGGAGATTTAGACTTGACATTAGAAGGAACTTTTTCACAGAGAGGGTGATCTCTCAGTGGAATGGGTTGCCCAAGGAGGTGGTGGAGTCACTGTCCCTAGAGGTCTTTAAGAAAAGGTTGGATGATGTACTTGGTGGCATGACCTAGATATTAGGGTAGTGTGTTATAGGTAGGATGGTGTGTTGGTAGCAGGATGGCAACAGGTTAGGTGACAGGTTTGGCTAGGTTAGGTAATAGGTTGGACTCGATGATCTCTAAGGTCTTTTCCAACCTTACTGATTCTGTGATTCTGTGATAGTTCCACATCCACTTCAATGACAAATAGCTGATTGGAGAAGCAATCAAACCCCAGCTTTCCCATGTGAGTAGGCCTCTGAAAAACTGTATAATTAAATAAGCAAGCTCTGGCACACTTAGACCGTAGTTACAGCAATAATCTTTTTCAGACTCTCAAAACTCATAGGATACTTTCAACCATGAGTGTGAAGTCACTATTGGTTTCTCAGATCTACTACAGCACAGGAATTACTCACATATTGTCCTGATGGAACTTGGGAGAAGGGGTCCAAATACAAGCAAGTTCAGTTTTAATCACTAGGACTGAATATAGAAGTGACCAGACACCTAAGTACCTGAGTCTCACCTTCCAAAGCTTACAGGCAGTTCTAATATTGTGTGATGTGCAAAAGTTTGTCTCAAAGAAGGTGTCTAGAATGCACAGAAAATGAAGCAATAGAAACCAGGTTGTTAATTCACAGGTTGTTCAGCTGCATAGCAGGCAAAATGTTTTGGAAACTCACTGAAAGATCCGAAGTTTATCTTTAAAAATGCAAACAAATTCCAGGACTTGATGAAAAATTCATTTAAGTTCAAACATTTCATTTTATATTTCACTCTTCCCTGTTAAAATACTGAAGAATTAAAGAAGAAGGTGCCGTACAAAGCCATTGATAGCACATTATGATCATGTGAGTACTCAGCTATCTGTTAAGCCCAGTGCCTGTCCCCATACTGCGTCCAAATAAAATAACAGTGATCCCTCGAATATCGAGGGGGGTTGGTTCCAGAGACATGTTATGATAAGTGAAATCCATGAAGGCAATTCATATATATGTAAACAGAGCTCACCCCCCACCTCCTCAGGCCAGAGCAGCAGGAGAAGCAGGAGGAAGGAGCAGCAACCTGGAGAAAGCAGCAAGCGGGAGAAAGCAGAGGAGAAGGAGGAAGAGGGTTCCTCACGGTGGCTTGGTTAATATACCTTTGTGACAGTTTTATAAAGCTTCCCCACCATTTTATTAATCTTTACAACACTTTTATAAGTGAATGAGTTCTAAGCAGCCCCTAAGCAAGCGGCATCTGCCGGCACCAACCCCCTGCCCCACGAGGGACGAACGAAGGGGGAAGCCAGAAAATGTCTTTAGAGGAAAGAAACACGTGATGCATTGAAGCCGTGAAAGGTGAACCGCGAAGTAGCAAGGGATTACTGCAGTATGAAACGCAGCGTTAGACTCGCAGCATGTCTGTAGAATCAAAAGCACTGACTAGCCTGCCTAAAAAAGGCATCAACATTGGAAAAGGTAGACAAGGGGCCTTGTGACGGCTTTTTGTAAAATTCACCATACAAGATGTTTGTTCGGGTACAGCGCAGAAAGATTTTCATTTGTTTTATACTTTTAAAGTCCTAGACCTGCCTATTAATTAAAACCCACTAAGATATTTTCTACGTACAATCTCTGTTCTGTCTTTGGGAGAACAATAATAAAATATTTGCTTTCAAAATTATACCTCTTCCATTTTTTCAAACTTTTCATATTTTTAATTTCTTTTTTTTATATATATCATGCTGGCCTGTAAGAAATTATAGCAAAGAAATTTTTTTTCCTGAAATGAATTGAAAATCAAGAGTGCAAAACCTAGAAATAAAGACATACATCTTAGAATTACTCTGATGCAAGTGTTTAAAACATACAAACAAAACAGATGAAGTGCACAGTAACTAACAGCTACCAAAGAACAAAAGAAGCCACAATAAAAGATACTATAAATATACTAAGAAACAGGGCAAAGTAAAATACAGAATCGTTACATCAAGGAGAAGAAAAGCAAATAAGATACGATACAAAGAATTCCCAGTGTTTAATACTCTCACTGCTTCAGTCTAACAAAAAACGAATTGTGGCCAGATGTTTAACACTACTGATTTTAATAGGAAAAGACAAGGAAAAGTTGAAAGATATTCTGATGACTTAGATACATTCAGGTTGGCAGAATCTTGTGAAATTCACTCTAGAGCACTTAGCTAACCGAAGAAGCCTCTACTCCATTAACAACTGTCTTTCAGGAGCAGAGAGGACAGAAAAGGGCAAATAGCATATCTTTCTTCAAAATAGAAAAAGAGAAGATGTGGGGAGCTTGTAATGAGCAAGCCTAAGGCAGACTAAAGTAGCATGAATCATACACAAAACTGTTAAATAAACAATGTATCAACATCTAAGGTAATAGAAAGGCAATTAAGAAAAAGCCAACATGAATTTATCAAGAATGAAACGCATCACTTCAGTCTAATTGCTTTCCCAGCTAGGAAACTTGCCTAGTGGATAAGAGGAGGAAGCAGACGTAAAATACTTCAGCTATAGCACTTTGTTTACTGTCCTAGATGATATTCAAGTAAAAAAAAAATTAGAGAACTACATTCTAGGTGAAATCACTGCAAGGTAAATATCTGGTGGGGAAAAAATGCACTTACTGAGTAGCTTTCAAGGGCTGGTTGTCAGATCTGAAATGGGATCATGAAGAGGTCTGACAATATTTCCATTAATGATCTGGATGAAGAAATAGAGAGCATATACATGAAAGTGAATTTATTATTAGGTTGCAAGTGGTTTAAAGCACTCTGGGGGATAGGATTCAAATTCGTAGTATCTTGACAAGCCATCAGAAAATGTCAAGTAGTAGCAAGGAACAGTGAAGAATGTTTCATTTGTGAAATAACTGAAAACTGGACTCCAAAAATGCTGACGAGTTATATTGACTTGGCCCAAATGTAGGACCCAGAAGTGATGTGCTCTTTTCCAAGGCAATCAGAAAACTTTGTGGTAAAGAGAGGCATAGAATGCTGAGAACTGTACTTTGGCATAAGGAAGCTAGAGCTCAGTAGAACCTACACAATATTCAGAAGGAAAGACAAAGACTGAAGAGCTGATTTAGTCATTAATTATTAAGCTCTCATATCTGATTTGTATCTCCTGATAGTGAATAAATAACACTTTCTGAAATTGAAAATAGTTTCTGTATCTGTGTTAAGCTTGGTTCCAAGTCTCTAAAGAAAAAAGGCTTGAAAATACACTCACACCGATCACAGTAACATGGTCTAGCAATAGTAAGGCTAAAAATCAGAGATTCAGATTGGAATTGTTAGGCTCCTTCCAAGCAGAGAGATGGATTTACTAGAAATGTACTCATAAAAAGCCCTCCAACTACACTACTATAATTAATATAAATATAAAAATTGCTCAGAATATAATTCTTGTGATTCAATATTTGGGAGAGAGGGAATTTGAGGAAACTACCTTGGGTGTCATTTTGAAAAATGATGACTCTCAAAATTCTCCACAAAACAGATTTTCCATTTTTCATTCAGCTCTGTCTCTGATCTCATCATCTGCAAATTCTCCAGTGAATCAAGAATTACCATTGTTAAAATCTAATGAGAAGAGAAAGAAAATATTTCTCATTCAAATGTCTCCCTACTCATGTCAGTCCTAGTTTTTGTGCACCATGGCAAAGAGTACTTTTCATCTTTCAATCCTTTAATAATTGCTAGTAATCTTTACTACGAAAAATGTACTTCAGAAGGAAGGGAGAGAAAAAAAGCATGTAAGGGATAATATGTGGGGTTTACTATGAAATAACTGAATTTCATATTTCTGAGTATTTATTTGAGATGCTTTAAAATATTTTAATTGGCTTTGAGGATGAAAGAATTGATTGGGATCAAGGATAAAAAATAGCTAATTATTTTTCAATGACAGGTCGGAACTTCATCAGTGAAGTTAGCTTTAGAAAGCTTAATGCAATCTAACTGCTATCATCCAAAGAAGCAGTCTTCCTGCTGCATGTTCCCACCATTTTCATTAAACTAGACTCTTTATGAGCTAATTCAGCTCAATAAACTAGCAAAAAACTAACGTGAAAAAATAAGGAAATGCAGGGGAAGTAGTTCAGGTTTCCAGGAGAGCTGCTGAATTATCTCAGAAATTCTGTAAATCTTATCAACAGGAATGTAACTGCTGATGTCAGTGAACTTGGTCTTCATAGAACAGAAGACCACCTTCCTGATACATACTTCCAAATTACAATTCAGGCTGTATGGTTACATTAAAAAACTAAAATCATTCAACTTACTGCGAGATAGATTCTCAAGGGCTTTTCCAAGTTTTTTGCTCTCTTGAAGAATATGATTTAGTTCATCAAAATCATGGTTCTCCGTTTTTTTCTTCCAATCCCATTTAGGATGCTCTATTGACCTTGGCACTAAATATACACAGATATATAGATGAAGTTTAGATTTGGTAGTTCAGACTCCTACAGTAGAAAAAAAGCTGCACAATTAGTTTACAAGTACCTTCAGTGGAAATTACTAAACTGTCCTTCTATTTAAACAGCTGGAAACATTTTCTTCAGTCAATGTGAAATAAAAATTAAAACATCTACAAACAAATGCTTTCTTGGGATGAATCTTGCCACTGAATGAATTAGTAAAAAGGAAAAATTAATATTAAGAATTAAAAACAATAAAATTAATGCAATAACAAAAATGTATTTAAACTATTTAAAATAGAATTTTGTGGCATAGGAGTCAATAAGGAAGGATGTCAAAACAAAAATGAGTAACTGGTACTTTTGGCTTTGCTAGGTATATACAGCTTTTAAAACAATATATATTATTTCAAAAATCAGAAAGTGTAGATAACACAGGTCATTAAAAACAGTGAAAAAAAAAAAGAGTGTCCTTATTATTCATGCTGTACAGCCCATAATCTTTGTTTTGCTACTTAAACTCAATTTTGGGAACGCTTGATTTCATTTTAAAATAATGATTTCTCAACTGCTCAGCTAACTTTACCACAAGGTGTCTAGATATGTAGGACGCACAAGGAACAAAGCTGAACATTTTGAACAATTCATAGAAACGAAAACAAAAACGACGCTGTTCCTGGAACTGCAGTTTAACATGTTCTCTTTGCCAGTGTTCAGAAGTAAGCAATCTGCACCAAATGCAGTTGTTGGGCTGTTTCTATACACAGTATTTCCATGCTGAGAACTGCCCATGCTGGTAGGAAGACGATGATGTCTGGTCTCCACTTTCCCATCAGAAAGGGCCAGTTGTTGCTAACCATTTACTTAAAAAGAACTTCGAAGAAAAGCCTGTACTGTCCAGTATATCCCAGCCAGCTCTGAAATTTTTGTTTACTATTTTGACAGCTGGCAACTAAATTATGCTTACAAACTTCGTTTTCATTACTTGCTACTAAGGAGACTTACAGACTCCTACAGATTGTGCAAAATAAGTACCTTCTGATAATTGGAATTTCAGAGTGCTTTTATGACAGCATGGAGAAATCATGCTTAGATACGAAGTCTGGTAGCTATCACAAAACGTGTTAAATAACTTGCCATTGAAATTTGCCTTATTGCTGACTTCAGTCTGTGTGAACATAGAATATAGAATATATTTCACTTTGGATCAACTCCATTAGGGAAAGTTGCAGTTAAGCCAACAGCCATCTCTTCCAGGTAAAGAAGTGGGGCAATATTATGTTCAAGTCCTTCTTTCACAAAGAACATGATGCCACCTTGCATAGATACATATAAATCAAGTCTTCCAACCAGACATCTACAGAGAGTCTGAAAATTGAGTATATCCTGATCTGTAACACCCTAGGAACCCGAGTTAGTTATTAGGGAAGTTAATATATTAGACTGTAACTACAGACATTCTCAAAGACAGAAGACAAAGGATACATTAAAGAAGACCTACAGAGATAAGAATAGAAGGAAAGGGACACAGGAACTCTCATTTAGGAGAAGGGAAAAGAGGGGCAAGTTGGGTGATCAAAGTCTGGTTCCACTCTGAGTTCAAAAAAGACAAGTAATAAATGTCCTTCTGAGGACAATGGAAATAATGAGCTATAGTGGCTCCTAGTGAACAGATACAGGCTTTAAGGCTGTTACAATAGGAAGAGCCTCTACTCAGATGAGCAGCTTGTAATTTTTGTTGATACTTATAAATGCCAATTACTACTTTATAATTCCCTAGTTTAGGAACTGCTCTGTCAATTAAAAGTTGTGTAAACTTTTATGAGAAAAAAATTGACTCCACAGACCCTAGCATATATAAATTGAATAGCATAAGCTCAGTATTTCTCATCCTTTTCCTTATTTACAGACAACAAAATAATCCACTTAGTAATTTTTCTAAACTTTTTCTAACTTTAAATAGAAAACTAGAAAAGGAATTCTATAATTTCTCTCCTTTTTTTGCTTTATATTGAGATCACATGCTCCTTTAAGTCATCTTACCATCTCCCTTCAGCGTGCCAACAACTATATTCTACATCAGCACCCACTAGCACTGTGACAGACTTTTCTTTCCATGTTTATATTGAATTTACCACACCACAAAAATCCCACAGTACCATCAAAATACAAAGAGGCAACTATTTTTTATAGTAAAACCATGTACAAAGATGACAAAACCTTAGAGCATCCGGATTGCAGAAAAATTCCACAAGCTAGAATTTGATATCATGTCGTTTGGAAACAAAATACAGTTTTCAAAATACAAAAGGACAGAATTTTTGAGAAACGCAAGTTCTACTCTACTGTGGAGTTCCAGGATCAGCAACTGCCAGGTATATGGACCAATTCACATTAGGAAAATGATCAAGACTCTATCCTTGAAAAGTAGGGACACTTTTACAAGACATAGTGATCCAGTCTTCAGTTTCAGAGAAATGTCTCACAAACACACGAAGCTTATATTGCATCTCACTAGATGGATGGTGGGAAATAAATCAACCTCAGTGTAGAAATTTGTTCTGCATGCTGGTGTATTATCAGCTGTGTTTGTACTTTGGTGAAAATGTATTTAAACAGATATGTTGCCATGAAACATTTTTAAGTTCCAAAATTGAGTTTGGCCCATTCTATAACTGAATCAAACTGAGAGGAAATCAAAGCAGAATTAGAATTGACTGAAAATTTTTATTCCTTCTAGAAAAGACATAATTCTTACTTATCTATTGTTCCAACTAATAAATGGATAGTAAAACTAAAATCTAATTAATTATATCATGTGGCATGTGTTTGTCCTTTAAAGTTCATTTTCTGCTTCTTTACAGATACTTTAAAAATATAAATTTGTATCTTCTCAGTTGTGGCCACAACAAGAACTGGTCATTTTCACATAAATGGCTGTGTGTGAAGCATGTAGAACTGTGTAAAGACCATATGACCTTTATTTAAAATCTTTTCAAATAAATGAGCCTCTTCTGCATATATGAAGTTCATCATATACCACTTATCTGTATATGTCACTACACACTTGGTAAAATCCTTTCATTATATTCTGACCTTCATCTTCCTTTATTATACTCACTCATTCCTCAAAAGCATCATATCAATAATCTTAAATTCCTCATCACAATACTCACCTCAACCTCACACCTGTCATTTAAGAGATTTATACATTATACATATAACATTTAGTCTTGGACCAGTGAGGTCTCCTATATCACGGACCCGCGGTCTTAATCAGGTGCCGCAAAGCTCTACTTCACAGAATCACAGAATCACAGAATCAGTAAGGTTGGAAAAGACCATAGAGATCATCAAGTCCAACCTATCACCTGTTACCTAATCTAATCTAGTCAAACCTGTTACCTAACCTGACCTGTTGCCATCCTACTACCAACACATCATCCTACCTATAACACACTACCCTAATATCTAGGTCATGCCACCAAGAACTTCATCCAACCTTTTCTTAAACACCTCTAGGGACGGTGACTCCACCACCTCCTTGGGCAGCCCATTCCACTGAGAGATCACCCTCTCTGTGAAAAAGTTCCGCTGACTACAACTTCCCTTCATGTAGTTGTAGAGAGCGATAAGGTCTCCCCTCAGCCTCCTCTTCTCCAGACTGAACAATCCCAGCTCTCTCAGTCGCTCCTCATAGGGCTTGTGTTCCAGCCCCTTCACCGTCTTTGTCGCCCTTCTCTGGACACGCTCAAGGATCTCAACATCCCTCTTAAACTTCCACGTTGAATGGCAGCTCATTAATATGCAAATTTGCCCCGCACCCTCACGTGGACCCCGGTGCTGTTTCAGCACTGTGTTACTGCATATCAGTGTTTGTGTTGGCCCTTCCTGGAGCCTGCAGCCACCACACTCTGGGAAAAAAACCCTTTAGAGCTCCGCCAGAGGCACGGGTGCGGGGAGCTGCTCACGCCGCTGTCCCGGTGTCTCTCAGGGTGGGTAGACCTGGTCTCTCTATAATGAGGGTAAACAGTATGTCTTGGAGAGTCATTCAAGAAAGTCTTGGACATCTGAGAGTGTGTAAATGTTTCATAACTGCATGGCGGCAGCTCCGGAGGAGTGGCCCTGCTGCAGCCGGGGAGAAGAGTGGGAGGGGAGCAGCCCGGCTGTAGCTGCCGCCACACAGGGGTTGGGGAAAGCAGCGGGTTGATTTGCATATTCATGTCTGCCTAATTGAATATTCATGTGTGCCAGGTCACGCATGTGCAGTTGCAAAAAGGGGCCTCCTTTATCACTAAAAAATCATGCTGCTAAGTTGTGAAGGCATAATACGGAGGGTGTGAAGTGCAAGAGGGCCAACTGTAATTCAAAAAATTTATTACCTCTACATTATAGCTGAATATGACCATCTTGTATCTCAAAGAACATAATATGTACATATATCATTATTCAGCATAATATTGCTCTTGTATTTAAATCTCATAATAGCATTCGGATTAGAGTTCTTCAATACTATAGCCAAACTTCAATACTAAGCCAAACTTAAATACTATAGCCAATACTATAACCAAACCATACTATGGTTTACATAGTATTAAAAGGCTAAGAGAATGATGACCTACAGTCCTACACTGACCAAGAGTAAAGTGTACAGAAGTACACATCTGTAATTGCAAATGGTACGTGAGAATGCTGAACTGAAGCAGAGTAAAAGGATGATCTCTGGTCTGATTTATTACAGAGGTGGTGAAGAGATCAACCTACTTTGCCTAAAAGTAGCTAACTGGGAAGCAAGAATTCTGTTTTACAAACTATTTTGGAACTTTGAAATGTGTTCTTCAAATACAGAATGTGATCATCTAAACATGTATTTATATACACATCTACACACACAGACATAGCTGCAAGCTTCTTCCTTGCCAGAGAGCAGATTCTACGTCATTCTGGTTGTGCACACACATCAAGCAAGTGGTCAGATCACTTAGATATCAAGACTTCTTGTTTTTGTATTTCAGGTGCAGTAGAGAGCATAACAGGCAGAAAGAGGGACTGGAGGAACCTTTCCAGTAAAACAGGGGAATTGAACAGAGGTCTCCCACACGCCAGGAGCAAGATGCACACCACAGTCAACATGACTCCGTTGAAGGAAAGAAGTATTTTGTAATTGAATAGATAAAATATCTTGATGTTTCCAAAGACTTCCATGAAATAATAGTTCTCAGTTATGAATAAACTTATAAATCCAGAATCATTTACAAGACAAAAATTCTGCAACAGAACATAATACAGATGATGGACTACACTAAATTTGGGGGTTGTTTTGGCAGTTTTGGAGGGTCATTTTAAGTTCTCGGGTGTGGGAGTTTGTTTGCCTAAACACATATCTGAGCTTAAATATTTAGGTCTCAGCAGACCCAAAACATTCTGTTTCTCAGATAAGTCCTTACTACCTCTTTGGAAAGGTTTTGGAAAAAAATGTACAACGACACTGAAAAATGTTTTAAGGTACAAGCTGAAGACACAAAACAAATGGAATAGGGTATGCACATCCAGACAGAACAATAAATGTCTTCTAAACATGTTTGCTTCCTGCAGGTCTGTGTAGTTGAATCATGGTATCCACTGATTTTTACATAAGACCAGAAAAAAGTCAAAAGAATATTAGTATTAATGTAGTTGGCAAAAAAAATAAAAGAAGTAGATATGGCAAAAAGGCACATGCCTGAAACCAGCCTCTGTGATAGCAACTAAAATAAAATGTAGTTCAAATCTACAAGGTATTTTCAAAAAGTTGCAGATGGAACTTTTGCAGGCGTAAGTAACGAATGAGATAGGATGAATTAAGGTTTGAGTCAGTGCTATGGGAAATAAACCCCAAAAGGGCGTGAACAACAAAGCACGATATTCTAGCCCAACCTGCCTCCCCAGACTGGTCCATTGAGGGAAGGGCGCTCAGACTTTTCTATTGAGTTTTGAGTATCCTCCATGATGGAGATTCCACAGCCTCTCTGTTTCAATGTTTGACTATCCCTGCAGTGTAATTTTTGTTTCCTCTTATCCTTTCACTGCACACCTTCAAAAAGAATCTATGCCTTCTCTATCATCCTCCAGCAGAGCAGTTGATGATGACAATGAAATCTCCCCTCAGCTTTCATTTTCTTTCATCTCTGAAGTGAAAAACAAACACTGGTGGCTGTGCTCTTGCTACCACAGCCTAGAATGCAGCTCACCTTCAGCGCTGCCTCAGCACACAGCCACAGCTGGTTCATATAGAAGTTCTTTTCCATCAGCACCCCATATCTTTTTCTGCAAAGTTACTTTCTAGTCATTAATTTCCCAGTTTTTTACTATTTCTAAGGCTTATTCCATCAAAGATGAAGGATTTTGAATTCGCCTGTGTTGAGTTTTATGAGGTTCCTCATAGCCCATTCCTCAGTCCTGTACCTCTGAATAGCAGCGCTGCTTCCCAGAATACCAACCATTTCCCACAATTCGGTGTCATCTGCAAACCTAAGAGAACATTCTACCTCATCATCCAGAACATTAAGAAATTCTTTTAAATAACACTGGTCTCAGTAGCAGTTCCTTAAATATGTCAATAATGACAGACCTTCCAACTGGATTTTGCATTGCCAGTCAGTCCCTTGAATCTAACAGCTGTGACAACTTTCCACACATCTTGCTGTCCACTTATTCAGTCTATGTCTTACCAATTGAGTTTTAAGGATACGGTGGGAAACTGATAAAACTTTTTCTAAAGTCAAGGCATTAAACATCCATTTTCCTTGGTTACAGGGCCACTTTTTTCACCAAAGAGGGCATCCATGTTGACCTGTTCAGACATTTATGACCTCATAAATCCAGGCTTGCTGTTCCAAATCATATTTCCCCCCTTCTTGTGGCTAGGAACACCTTCCAGAAAAATTTGCTCAATTCCTAGAGAGAGAGGTTAGGAAGATCAGCTTGTAGTCCCCAAAATTTCCTTCTTGTTTTTCCTAAGTCAACCTGGTATTTGCATTTTTCTAGTCATCAGGTACCTCCTACAGTCATTCTAACCTTTCAGTGATGGTGGAAAGGCCTTGCAATGTCATTAGTATCCTCTTTCAGCATGCTGAGAATTAATGCCATATAGTGTCTGGTATTTATGTATGTCCAACTGCATTAAGCACACCCTAATTCTCCTTCTGTTGTAGGCAGAGCTGCAGTTCCAAACAGTGCTTCTAGACTTAGGGACTTGGGTAGCTTGAGAGTAAGCCTTACCTACTGAAGAGCATTATTAAGTATCCTTCAGTCCACAAGGACAGATCCTTGAGACCTGTCTTATTATGGACATATAAAATATTTCCCTGTTTGACGTGAGTTTAGATTGTCCAGCCTCCTCTTTGCCCCTCTCCAGGGACAACCTAAGGACTCAAAAAACATGACACTTGTAGTAGGCACTCAAATTAAGGGAGAGACATGATGCCATACCCCATCTGGAAAAAAGACTGAGAATCTGAGATCTTTAGGAGAAGGCATAAAAGTTATTTGATATGTATCACAGAATCTGAACACCAAGACCAAGTACAAGGATGAAGGAAAGGAACACACTGTGATGACAGGAACAACTCACAATACCTTTGGGCCACTGTTTGCAACAGTGGATCTGCACAAATTGCTGTTATGCAGCAAATCTGTTAAATTAGATACAAATTATGAGCAACTATGAGCATTTATTTGAATATCTCTATTTACTCTCGGAAGTGAATTAAAATCCACATGCTTCTTTTGAACTGACTTAAAAATTCATGTACCCATTGAGAGGTACCATTGAACTGATGATCAAATTTGAGTCTTTTTGAATCAGGGAATGTGTTTCATAAAGAAACAAAGACAAATGTTCCGTTTCCAGAAAAAAATAGTCCAGAGAAAAGATGTACTTTGGGACACAGCTACCAGTAACACTTCAGTTATTTTTTTTCAATCAAAAAGATTTTATAATGTAATTTAATTTGAAGATCAAATCTTGTGCACACAATTCACTGTGTGTGCAACTATATTTATGTATGTATGCATACAGTCGATATCTTTATTTGTGTAAAAACCCCAACATTATAGGAAGCGTATATTTCATTAAAGCTTGTTGCCTTTATTTCCACTACTTCTATTTTATAGGTGATAGGCAATATTTTCTTCAGTCACTTTATTTCTAATCTGCCTTTTCTTTCAGTGTATGTTTGGATTCCTTAAGCAATTCTCAGAGCAGCGCACCTGTCTGTCTGACATTAGCCCCATACCTTGAACAATATCTGTTTATAATTCATAGTTTTGCATTGCCTGACCCACTGAAAAACCCCCAAACTTCATTAGGACCAATATCAACAGAACAGATTTTACATACACAAAATGGCAATGCAAACTAATACATCAATTAATAACCAGTGTGCAAACATAAAATTGTACATGTCACCTAGATATTAGTCTATTTTTGATCCATCTATGTAGCATTCTACTCTATTGATAGATGACAACATAGGGAGTTCTAAAATATTCATAATTCAAGTGAGAGTAACACAAGAATCAAACTCTTCTAATATATATACAGCCATTTAAATTGCTCATAATTTGCTTTCCATTTTAATCTTAATTCAACAGAAAAATATATGGGTTTGAAAGTATGCACAAATTATTAATGTAGTGAAGCTTTCTTACATGACTTGGACTCCGGTGATGGTGGAGAAATGTTGGACACAGCAAGGTCGCTCTTTGACTTTTTAGGCTTTTTTGCATTTACCTGCCAAGGCTTATCATAACTTCTAAAATCTCTTCTTGTTCCTTTATTTTCTGTTAAAAGAATCAAATCAGATAATTATAAGATGTGTAGGGTCATTTTTCAAAGACTTAATAAACAATTAAAAAAACCTAAGGCTTATCAGTCCAAACAAAAGACAGCTCCCCTTCTTCTCCTTTTGAGATTTCTGTTACATTTAATATATTTATTCCATTTCCTAAATAGCAAAATTTAGAAATTAATTAGTAGGTTTTTCATGAAAAATAAGTCTATGTTTTGTTATGAAAAACTCCCTAATGTCCATTTGTTTTCTTATGTTTTACTGCTTATGCTTAAAATTGTGTATTTGATATAAATAAAAAGTTGATTGGTCAGTCAATTAACATTTTGACTACATATCAGCCAGCAACTATTTAAGCTCTGCTACAGTCTGAAATAGATCATCAGTCAATTTTTAAACACAAAACTAACATTGTAATGCATAGTAGCTTGTACAAGAATATCAAAGCTTTCTACTATACAATTAGAGGAGACATTACTTCAGAACATACAGTGATCACTCGGAATGTGCTGGGGGTCGGCTCTGGGCAGGTCCTGCGAGTTATGAAATCCATAAAGATACCAAACCCACGAATGTTCAACTACTCCCCGCCTGTAGCCACACACTCTCCACTAACATGGCCTGGAGGGGCGGTCCTGGGAGTGTGGCTCGCACTGTGGCACCTCATTAAAGGGGAGGAATCGCCCTTTGGTGCTTCCTGGCCACAAAATCCGGGGTGCAGGACATTCTGCGCACGTGCGCGGTCTCACAACTCACCGAAAATCCAACTGCGATTAAATGAATGCGCGGATATGCGAGCTGAGAATATACGGGGGATCACTGTATTTTTTAAACCTTGGAAGATCTACAATCATAAATTAGCCACACTGGAACTCAAAGTAGCATAGCATCTTCTCATTAATGGTTGGAATGATAGGTCATTAAAACGAGTACTATTAAAGAAAATACCTCAATAGAGGTTTGTCTCTGGTACAAATACACCATAGCAGGCAAAAGGAAAACAAAGCACAGAGGAAGTAATTGCAAAGAGGACAGCAAGGAAACCAAGGAATTTTTAAATGCACATCCTTTCTTACTGAGACTGGGAACTCCGTAACTCTGACCCATACTCACATGATATGCACACGGGCTGAGCTGACAGCCAACAACGTAAATTAAACTCAGTATCTGCTGGATAAACGGGATTTAATCTGCATGCTCAAAACCCAAGAGTAGTACATGTTCAGCAGGTACATTTGCATCCAGGAAATCATGGACGAAAGTGTGGAAAAATTATACTGGAAGCTGGTCCTTTGCAGCACACAGAACATACCTGATGTTTCACTCTCTGCCCAAAGGGCAGCAGAGCCAGACAACGTTCTCTGAAGCTGACCACGGTTCCCCTGTTTGGACTGAAGATGATCAATTAGAAATGGGATTGGCTGGTCAGGTGTCTCTGTTATCAGCTTGGTCATCAACTCCTTTAGAAAATTCAAACAACAAAAAATTAGTGAGGTATTGCATCTAAACTTATCTTGCATTTAGTAAAAGTAAATGAACACTTATAAAGTAAAAGTCTCTTTTCAATTTTGAAGAAAAGAGCTGGAAACCCCTCCGGCTCAGAGTGGCCTGCTAGACTGTGAGGCATCTAGGTTGTTATTATACTCTGGGATGTGCTCTTGGTCGCTGTACGGGTATTAGACGGTGAGTTGGACTAGATGATCCTTGTGGGTCCCTTCCAACTCATAATTTTCTGTGATTCTGTGAAACATTCACCTCCTCAGACTGCTGCTAGCTTTGCCCTATGAAGTACTTATGTCTGAACTGTTATTAGCCTATTAGCCTCTTATTCACTAGAATTTAGGTAAAAAGCCCAGACCCTGCTACCTGCTCAAATTTATCACAAACAACCTGAATAGTGTTCATTTAACCATGCAGAACAAGCACTTCCTCAGAGCAGCAGGTAGGCTCTTCTCTGACCCATACATCCAAGTTTCTTCTCACTGGAAATAGGTGTATCAGTATGTTTTGTGTATTTTTCATCTCACCCAGACATGGAACAATTATCTAGATAGAATAAGCATTCATATCTGAGAACTCCAACATCTTATGAAATAAGCAGACTTTTTTTTTAAAGTAAGTCCTCAGAAATACTACTGCATAGACATAGAAGTAAAAACTTAGAGGAATGTACAACAAAATCAGAAAGAAAACAAAAACAAGCCAAGAAAACCACAAACCAACAACAAAAAACCCCAAAGCCTAGCAAAGTTATTCAGAGCATTTATTCTCTCTTCGCCTACACCCAAGAATAAATCTTACCATAACTTACACACGCTCAAGTCTATCTCCACTTCACCTTTTCCATACATTTTATTTTAATAAACAATTGTTCAAATACCAGTAGTTGCTCACTATTACCATCAGTTAAGTGCGTTGGGAAAAGATATTTCAAAGGAAGTATACCAAGTAGCAGTGAACATGAGCAACAGCATCCACTCCAAGCCTTTCCGTTCTTTTTATTCAAGCAGTGGCTTAAACTATTAAGCATAAGTGAAAACAAGGCAGAAACAAACTTTCCATTTCAGAAAGAGAAATTTAACTTCAGAAAATAAAAAGCACAGAATATGCCCAGTCTCGTGTCTTGTAAAGACATGATCTTCCGTGATGTGATTTTTGATATCTATCTACGGGGAACAAAAATCCCCCAGGTGTTTGGTTTTGAAATGGAACCCCACAGGGAGAAATTAAGCTACTTACTAATCTTAAAATTGTTAAAGCAATGGAAAGTAATTTCATCTAGACTGTCTCTCACAGAGGTAGAAGAAATCCTCTCATATACATCATATAAGAAAAATCCAGAAATTGGAGTAATTCACATTTTGGTTGCTTGGCAACACTAACAGCAAGCCTTTCTTTTTTCCCCCGGTGAAAACGCAGAATTAGTGACAATGGAAAGATGTGATCTAGCTATTGCAATGGACCACAATAGCTGTAGGAATTCTACTGCAGAGGATTCTATTACCGAAGAAAAAGTGCCCATCTGTAACAGCTGACTTGTAATTTAAATAAATTTTCAGAATCATGGTTTAAAAATTAATTTTTTTCTTAGATTACTAAAAACAAGACAATTAGAACTGAGATACATAAAATGATTCTATAAAATTTTTAAAGATACGGATCAGTAACAACTTATTACTAATGTATTACAAAACTAACACAGCACTAAAAAAGTTAATACACAAAAATGTAAAATTTTAGAGTGCCTACACATCAACTAAGACAAATGCTACTTGATTGCTACCATCACTGGGTTGTTTGTAATAGGAAGAAATTGTTTTTCATTAATAGAAACAAATCTAATAAAACTGATTCCAACAAATTTCTTGTTATTCTGAGACATAAAACTAAAGTAGCCAAAAAAAGTGCTATTCAAGGTGATATAAAATTAGATCCTATGCAAAAGGACCACTTTTGAATCTACTGTTAACATATTAATAATAAGACCTGAGTGATATAGAGAACTGTGCTGTCCCAGAGAATGAGAATAAAGAGTCCTATTCCAAGGAATTGTAGATCTAGGCTACTTTTTACCTATATGGAATAACAAACATATTGTACCAATTCTGTATAACGAAAACTAAAAAAAAAACAAAAAACTTTGCTGGAATCCTTATAAACTGAAAAGAGTATGCAGTTTAAAAAAATTACTATTTATTTGTGTAATAAAGTCTCAAGCTCTTTCAGAGATGTCATTAAAAGTAAATACAACTTAAAAAAACCCCAAAGGCGACTTAGATCTCAAAGCCTGTCATTTAAGGAAGATCAAGGTCTTCACTACAAATATGCCATTGCAAAATGGGAGGAAAGAAGCTCTTAAAGATCTTCTCAAGCTGCTCGAAGCAAGGTTTGAAAGGGGTCTCCAACTTGCAACCTTCCATGGAGTTCCTGAATTCTGGAGAAGGTGCAAACATTTCCAATCCAAAAAACAAAGCAGTGATAATAGGTTCAGAAAATCTGTGTAAATCCACATTCACATGCAGGAGGTATTATCTCTCTTCCATATTCTTCTGCTACACACACTGTTACAGATCCCAACTCCGAAACATTCACTACCTTTGCCCTTCTACCAATTTCTGCCTTGATGAAATCCTTCTGCTCAGCCCCCTAATCTGTGCTCTTCAAGCTCATGCTTCCTTTGAGACTTTCCTACCAAATTGGCAATTACATGGAAATATGTCATCTGCCTGTGTTTGGTTGCCTGGCTATGCCATGAGGTAGAGGGGAGGGGGCGAAAGAGAAATGAAAAGACTAAAACTAAACCCAAACCACCAAAAAACCCCAAAAAAGCAAGCTTCCCACAGACAGTAACTACAGTAACCATACTTCATGAGCACTCAGCTCATTTTTAAGTAAGAACATATATGTGCCTCATTGAAGGCAATAGCATTACAGATTATGAATGCCTATTAAGATGTATTCTCCTTTTAGCACTATTCTCTAGTACCAACAAATTTCTGATGAAATTATCCAACATTTATTTGATGATCTCATCTGTTGCTCAGATGACACGTCAATAGACAGGAGAAATAACATACTACATGGTACTCTAAATATACTCTCACACATTTGAAATGTTTCAAAAAAAGCTGACAAAAGTGGATGTATTAAATAAGAAAAACTAAAGTGTAAAGGTATAAAAATAAAATTCCTTTTTGGTTAGCAGCAGTCTGATGACTCACATTGTGCTAAGTGGGCAAGAATTCACAAGAAAAAAGAAAAGGGAAAGACCAGCTAGTCTCAATGAAGACGCCTCTGCATTAACAGCAGAATGGAAATGGCACAAGATCATTGAAACAGAGATTCATTCCTTGATGAAAAAATCACCAGATAAGTTTCAATTATGCTTGAAAACAGAAATGCAAGAAGCTTATATGTCTCTTAAAAACATTAATTATACTTTTCATATTTCTAGCTCAAATTTCTAAAGTTTTCTACACTGCAAATAAGAAAACTACGTTCTTCTGTGCACAGTATACTTTATAGCAACAAATAAAAAGCAATGGCAGATTGGGTGTTCATGCTGCCAAATGAACTGCTCACAACCCACAATCTCCCTCCTTCTATCTTCTATCCACTGCCATGTTTTCCTTTCAATCCGTGTTCTTCTGTCTTTTCTACCCATAAGACTCCTCTCAGTCTCTTCCTTCCAGGTGTGTACCAAGTGAAGAACCCTGTTCACATGTCAGTACCTATGAAATTCCTGCGCACCCACGAGACACACTGTGGCAGAGGAAAGGGGTGAAAAGGGACTTCCATGGTCACTACAGACTAGATCACCAGGGTGAATACATTAGTTTCTGCTTCTTCCCAATCATATTGCCCCAAATGTGGTTCTGCCCTGACTGAAGGCAGTGATCACAAGAATGGTCACTTTCATATTTTGTAAAACATTGTTTTAACTTGTAACTTCTGTACTAAGTATATTAGTGTGGTTATAACTAATGAAGACACTTTTTTGTAAGGACATTTGTTTTCACAGAATCACACAGAATACTATGAGTTGGAAGGGACCCACAAGGATCATCTAGTCCAACTCACCATCTAACACCTGTGCAGAGACCAAACGCACACCCCAGAGTGGTGAACACAAACCTAGTTCCCTCACAGGCGCACAGGCCACTCCGAGCCAGGAGGGACCCACAGGACCATCCAGCCCAACACCCCCCAGCTAGACCATGTCACTGAGCTCCTCATCCAGTCTTCTCTTAAACCCCTCCAGGGATGGCGACTCCACCACCATTCCAATGAGCGATCACTCTCTCTGTGAAAAACCTCTTCTTAACGACTGCTGGAGGTAAATCTGTCAAGTTCCTGGTCTTAGTGATAAGCCAGGAAGCAAGTTAGGTTGTAAATTATATACTCCCCTAATTTAAGCAAGGAAGAAGAGAGACTTCTCTGCCAGATGCAAAGGTAGAGGCAATTAACGCTCAAGAAGGATGCAACTATTGAAAAAAACCTAGCAGAGTTCAAAAGTGCATGTGAGGAAGACTCTTTACTACAACCTCAAAGACCCCCAAAAGACCCCCAAATACACACTAGAGAGGCGGAACCAGGACGGAGACTGGGAGGAAACTTATGTTAAAGAGACACCGGACACTAATTACATAAACCACTCCTATCCTTGGATACTTAATGTTTATGCATGTTTTCCTTAATGCATATCTATGATTATGTAGCATATAACGGGTAACTGTAATGCCAGTTGTTAGGTGGGCAAGGAGGAAAATCCCCCCTGTTCTCGCAACATTGCTAATAAAGAGAATAATCTTTAGCTATTGTGCTGTCTCGAAGTCCTCTATTAGTTATTCAATGAAGGCTCAAATTTTAATTTCCTCGTGACTATCCATGCATTTAATACAAATGAAACAGTCTCACAGTCCATTAATCATAGGCCCAATTACAAGAAAACCCTAATTAGCTATGTCTAAATGTACCTATCAGGTTATTAAGTTAATTAAGAGACATTCTATCTTGCCTTGTAATTGGTAATGGTAACTACACAACAACCACATGTTTTACTGTAGAGACTTCCGCGGACTATGCCACAGTGGGCACAGATTTTGCCTGCATTATGCTCTTTTTCATGGTTTAAATTACATGTTTGAAGTAAGTAGAGTGAATTGCCCTCAGAAGATGTCTGTCTCTCTCTCCCAGCTAAACAGACTAGATGGCTTAGGTTTTGATGGGATGCAGTTACAGATTAAGTCAATTAAAACAAAGCAAGTCTTCACAGTGATGTCAGATGTGACCTCATCAATAAAGAGGTCAAGAGAGGCCAGAGGGCTCCCAGTGGAGTACTAAACGTATGCACACTTATGATAAGAAGAATTGATCTCCTGGCTCCACTGACTCTCTTGGTTGTATGTATATATTTTGACTACAATGGAACTTGGAGACTTAGAAGACAGACAGATATCTAAATATAGGCATGATAATCAGCCCATACAGGTAGTAAGTGAACAAAGAAGATAGAAAATTGAGGGAAAACTTGTGGAAGAAAAGTAGGTTTAATAAACGTTTTAATTATTTACACTTTTTTTTTTTCTTTAGGACTCCTTACTGGTATCTGCAGTAACAAAGCAAGGAAACAAAACTAAATAAATTTTAAGAAGTAAATTTCATCATTATTCTTACTGCTTAAATTAAGAGTCTGCAATTCTTAAATGAGAGCAGAGAGGTAAGCATCACTGCTTCTACCAAAAAAATATTATTTTCTATGGAAATAAATGAAAAATAGCAGCATCTCTGTGTTACTTTAAATAGTAAGGCTTTAAATCTTCTCAAGCAATTTATACTTTAAAGTAGTAAAATCACATTATAAACAAAATGGACTTCAACATATTTCAAGTGTTCATAAAATAATCACGACATCTCCCTATGAACTAAATTACTCAACCTTATGCAAATTTCCTTGTAAACACAATTCACATGCCCATACCATACTAGTTTCAGACTAACTGTGGTAGAATACAGGTTGAGAGCAAACTTCTATAGGATTAATAGTCTTACTCAGCTCACTTGTGAAAATATTCACACTTTTACCTGTCATTGACTAAAAAATTTTCAACTAACTCTTTGCATTTTTTCAAAGCCTCAGTACTGCTCACTGCTGCCTTTTCAGACATTCAAAGTCTCAAACCTTGAGATGTTCTTTAACATCTCAAATCAAACTAATAGTGACTACAAAAAAAGTGGTAAAATTTCAGTTCATACAATGAGAATAATAGGAGGAAGTCTGAAAACAAGCATCATTGAATTGCTAACAGTCTTTCTTAAATGTTCATTTACTAAATATGTATCGGTAACAGTTGACCAATTTGGGGGGCTATATTAGTAACCTTTTTTTTAGGGAGACTCTGGAGAGCAGAATGGAAACAGCACACTTTTTCCACTACAAACTCTTGGCAATCATACACAGTGATCTCTCACATATTCGCAGCTCGCATATCCGTACATCCAATTAATCGCAGATGGATTTTCAGTGAGTTGTGAGACCGCGCACGTGCGCGGAATGTCCTGGACCCTGGATTTCATGGCCAGGAAGCACCAAAGGGCACTTCCTCCCCTTTAATGAGGTGCTACAGTGCGAGCTACAGTCCCAGGACCGCCCCTCCAGACCTTATTAGTGGAGGGTGTGTGGCTACAGGTGGGGAGTAGTTGAATATTCATGGGTTCGGTATCTTCACGGATTTCATAACTCACAGGACCCGTCCAGACCCAACCCCCAGCAAATTCCGGGGGATCACTGTAATCAGTTCCCCGACTGGGATGAACTAGCCCTATCTGACATACTTGCAACTCATGTATGTAATAGCTGATAAAATGTGTATCATTGATTTCCTTAGAAACCCAGATACCTTTTGCATGGATGAGGTCCAGTGGACAATTCCAAAGTTTCACCGAGTAAGCTCATGATAGTTTATCAAACTCCACCACACACATCATAACATGGAATATCTATCTGAACCCTTTGAAGCATCTTTCACTTATTGATGTGTTTTTCCTCTGAGGGTCTTTCCTCTCATCTTCTTAATATTACAAATATCTTTGTTCCAAATACATTACACTGCTCTCAAGTGTACAAAATAGCGTCAAATACTAATCCTTGCCTTTATTATTGAAATATTTCCTTTCTCCCATTCAAGCATTCCAGACAAGAATGCTGTCAAAAGGGAAGTCAAGGCTAATAGGTTACCCTAAAATGTTAACTAATCCTCAGTAAAAGAAAAAGTTAAAGACACACTGTCAGGTATGTCAGTCACAGCAACAGTTAGCACATTTTCTCACATGGTTTTCAAATCCTAAAGACTTTCTATGATGGCTTAAATTTCTCTCTGCATGCCTGTATTTCTGCATAACAATCTCATGCTTGTGAAATTATGCTCACCATAGCATTATCTGAACCTAGCAAGGATTTATCAAACGAGGGTAGTTCATGTTATTGCAGAAACACTGTAAGGTTTCCCTGAAGGGTAATTCAGAAATCTTCCTCAGTGTCCATCCACTTCATCATCAATGGAAATTCTATGCTGAAGGCCATGCACTTCACACTTCAGCAAAGAGAAGATGAAAATTGCTGGTTTTCTGAAAGGCCTGTAGGATTTACATCAAAAAGAGTACTCATGGATAAAGGCTAGGAAACACTATTACAATCTGGACTTAAATTATAGCCATAAAACAACACTGACTGCACATCACTGCCTTATTTAAAAGCTAACTCAACAGGCTAGAGCTGATCTTTCTCTGATCAGCTGAAGTAATCTTATTCCAATTTCAAGGTCGAAGGTGAAGTCACTTGTTCCACTGTGCTTAATGATTCATTACTGCAACTTAGGAAAAAAGCATCATATTTCCAGTTTAAACTTCACTGATTTTGCCTCAACCTGTCTGACTCAACTTTTTTGTTGTTGTTTGAAGGAACCCAAAAACAAAAGCAGCAGATATTTTTGTGGCTTACCCAGGGGGGTGGATCCCAGCCAGCAGCTAAGCATCCACCAGCCGCTTATTCATTCCCAGTCCCAGGGGTATTGGGGAGAGAATGGGAAGAGCAAAACCAAGAAAAATTCATAGTTCAAGACAAAGACAGTTTAATAATAACCACAGGGAAAAAAAAGTAAAATCAAAGAACAAGTGATGCCAAAGCAATCATTCACCACCCCCCACTGCCCTGCCAGTCCCTAGGCAACAGCTACTCTAGAAAATTTACTTCCCAGCTCTTATAGCTGAGAATGGTATTACATGGCAAGTAATATCTCTTTGGCCAGGTTGGGTCAGCTGTCCCAGCTGTGTCCCCTCCCAGTCTTTCACCCATCCCAGGCCCGTTTGCTGGTAGGGAGAGGGGAACAGAAAATGCCTTGACCCCATGCAAGCACTGCTCAGCAATAGCTGAAAGACTGGTATACCAACATTGTTTCAGTCACAATTCTGAAATCCAACACCATAGGGGCTTCTATGCAGAAAATCAACCAAACACGCTATAGTACCACTATAGTAATGGTTATTAAGGGTTTATGAGTGGTGATCAGGAGAAGGATATATACAACATGAAAAAAAAATGAAAAAAAAACAATTGGCATATTAAGGGATTAAAAATGCAAAGCAGTTAAGCTTAGGTATTTTTTATGCATGAGAATAATTATAAAGGCAGGTGCATGCCTAAAATGTTTTGATGAACTAGAACGCTGTTCTGTGACTGCAGAATAGCAAACATTTCCCTCCCTCTGGTAGCATAAAGAAAGTATTAGAATCTAACTAGGCAAATGTTTTGAAGACTGATGGAAATCCTTTCAATGGCATCCCACGGAAAACTTGGAGAACGCATTTTAAAAACGTGTGCAGCAACTGACCACATTTTTCACGTGCTTTTCTTTCTGTCCCCAGCCGGTGCCCCATATCATTTATTTCAGCAAAATTAAAAACATTGTAAAGACATGTTTCCAAACTAGACCACACATTGAATACTGATATGCTACTAGAAGAAAAACTTATCAGAAGTACATGTGGCCCATTTATCACTTCTCATGCTTTTTTTTCCTAGTTCCTTTTATATTAGTTTAGGGGACTTGAACTGATTGATTTGTCAAGTGATTGAAGAAAACTGATACACAGTTAGAATTCCTCCTTTTTTCATCCCTTCAGTTGCAGTCATATTATAATACCTAAAAGCACAATACCAGAAGAATGACATTGATAAATTTGGTCCAGGAATTAAGTCTCATTCTTACTATTCAAAATCCCAGATTTTAACAGTTACACTTAATTTCTCCAGCAGAAGGCAGAAGACATAAATCTGTAGTTGTGCAGCCAGTGGATACTTAGTGCAATGGTAGTGAATGTTCTAGTTCTATCTAAACTCATGAGCAAATTAGACACTCATTCCACCCTCTGCCTGAAACAGTCCCTAGCCTCCCTGCTTAGTTCACTGCACTGGTAGCTACAAGGTATGCACGGGTTCAGTCCAGTAACAGTGGTAGGGCCTCAAAGAAGGCACTGTCAAATCAAGTTTTACAGCAAACTTGACAGCCGAATCCTGCGCTCTTCTCTCCATTTCACATGGCTCACTACTGTTCTTCTGCCTATGGTACACATAAAGCACATACAAGTGACTAACAAGATTACGTTTTGGTAGAAAACCAAAATGTGGCAGCATGAATCTACTCCGCTTGTGCTACAGAGTCACTGCCTTCCATTCCTACCATGGACTTGTAGTTTGGGGCAGTTACCAAAGCTCTGCTAAGAGCACAGGCAATTGGAAAAAAACCACAAAACCCATCTTCAAAAAATCTTAGGATTAAGCCACACTCCAAATAAATTCACAGTGTAAGTAAAGATTATTTTCTAATTTCTCAGATTACCTCTGAAACACTGCATAGCAACACCTGCTTTTAACTCTAGTTTGACACTTGAGGCCTAGCTAATATTTCAGACATTGCTTTGTGCTTTGGCATTTAGTACTATGGACCAGCTGTATGTGGGGGGTTTGGATCCCCACTTTCAGACACACTACCCATGTGTTCAGATCTAACAATGTGACTAACAAAGCTAGACTCCACTGAAATGTCAGCAGTTTGGCTTGCAATTAAATGCATGTCTTTGCTTGGATCACATCCTCAATGATTTTTGGTTTGTTGGCCTTGTTTTAAAAACGAGGTATTGAGAAATCCCATACCCACAATCGCAGAAGTATGAACAGCAGGGAACCTCTTTAAATTAGAATCACTTTTAAGTAACAAAATCCCATTCAGACACCAAAGCCTTATTTTCAATGGAGCCTTGGCCTGATGCTTATTCCACAGTCTGAAGTTCGCCTCTGGAATAGATCACTGGATGTCTTCCAGTGGTTCCACCAGTGCATACAACTAGCCTGTGCCATAAACCACAGGATAATAGACATGACGAAGCTACAGATAGTCAGACTCACATTAGCAGAAAAATTAAAACTCCGAACTATCAGGTGTCCATTAGCAGGCACTCTGCTCTGACAGCTTTTGGAATGAGACACTGTAGCTCTTGCATTGTCCATAAAGGGCAAATAAGTATTACTTCTGTGAAAAAAGAAACAAATAACTTTGCATTCCTATAGCATTAGATTTACTCAAGTTATATAGCAAAACAAATAGGAGATGATGCTTAAAAAATTTCCACTGCTCAGTGTGTGCAAAGTTATTAAATATTCTGTGTGAGTTCTACACATTAAAATTATTATAAACATTTCTTCCAATTTTTTTTAATCTTGACCAAGAATTTTTAATCTATTCACATGGAACTTCAAATAATAACCAGCAATTACAGTGACACAAAATGGAGAATGTAATTTACCAGAGTCCAAGGTGGGGAAGTTCAAACATAGATTTAATTATCTTGACTTTAGCTGCCCACATAAATTAACCCTAAGTTTACTCAAGTAATGATTACTAAACAAATGCCAAAGAAATTAACAGATGCTCCCTGACTGTTAGAATTTACTTAAATCATGTCATTTGGAGATGTGCCTTTCATACAGCAACCAAACAGTAATTGGTTGTAAAGTATTCGTAATATGCAGTCTAATTACAAGTTTTATTCATACACTTGGAATAGATTAATATCTATTCAGACATGCATCTTAATTTCCTTTTATTTACATGTGAGAAATTGACTTGGTCTCATAAGACTTCATACCAATGTTGTAATAAGCTTTTTAAATAGATCTTAAAGTTTAATATGCATCAATACAACGGAGACATCTGAACTGGAAAGGTCAGAATTTCTTGCCAGAGAAAAATCTGGAAATTAATTTTCACCACAGCAAAATACAAAGAGTTATTTTACATCTATAGAATTTACATACATACTGCAATTTTGGACAAAACTCCTTAAATAAGACTAAGGAGTGGTTTTTATAGAGCATATTAAGAAGACAAGTTATTTTACATATGAGCAGTTGCTTGATTAACCTAAAGCTACTTGTATCCTCTTTTCCCCCCAGAGGAAAGGTCACACAGATTTGCCTGTCAGAGGCAACACAAGATCCATAGTATCTCCTCAGAATAATCACCACTGCAGACTATCTGCAAACTCTCAAACACCTCTGAGGACACTCAGTCATGTTCAGTTTGGTTTGACACTGGTCGTACTCAATGCTTTTCTAACTGCAAGTAAAAACACTGAAAAATCATTTTACTGCTACAAGTAACACTTTTGTGTTTATTAGTCATTATTTTAACCTGTGTTCATTTAAGTGTAGATGAAGCTTTTGCTTAATTATATGTACACTTGAACTTTGCCATTTGGAAAAACAAAAAAAGAAAAACCCACAATGGAACAAGAATGAAAAGAACTGGTCTCTCTAAATGCAAGAACACAGGAATATTTTGCCAGGCAGAAGCCATGAGTCCACAGATACAACAGTATTTGATTATAAATGCATGAATTAATAATATTGTATTAAGTATCTAAATAACTATGTTAACTAATCAAAAAGAAATATCGATCAATTTGTTTCTTTAGGAGATCTTCTTGCATTTTGTCTATTAAATGCTACCACATGATACCTGAATCTATCTTCAGACCCAACTGGGAAGACACCTTATTAATAACCTATGATAGCTTCCATAGGGATTTTCATCATCCATCAGTTAAGACAACATTATTTGTATGATCTTCCTCAGCAACCAGCACAATGACAAAGAAACTTTAATGATACCTTTTTTCCCCACCCCACCCCCCTTAATGTTATTTTTGAAAGTTCTGACATACTTCTAACATTCTCAGCCTGCATGGATAATCTATTTCAAGTCAAATTAAAACAGATACTTGTGATGCCCTGGTGCTCAAGGTGAAGGAATTCCTGAGAATGGTGATCCCATTGTAGTCAGACTAAAAGAAAAAAATTGAGGATTAGGTACACATGGGGAAAAAGACATGCAGGTGTCCATTTTGAGGTAAGGTTTGAAGTATTCAGGTTTAGAATGCAGCACGAACCCTGAAGAAGGAGGTATGAGAGACACAGAGGCAATATTGATAGTGGAAGGAAATGTTAACACTGAGTATCCATGGTATCCACGTTCTACATGTCTCCAGACACTTTCTGGGGTTCCCACCCTGCTTCTCACTGGCACTACCAAGTTCATCGCTCTGGCTGAGCCCTGAAAAGTTATGGTCACTGCTTCTGCCTTCATCTAGAAATGGCTCAGACTTGCTGAACAACCCCGAGGCTGCCATCTGGTCTTCTCCTGAAAAGCAGGCCCTTCAGTGTAAAGGTTTCAACAGACACAGACCTGGCAAGTCTGAGGTCTGAGCCCGGGAGATGACTACTCAAAGTGAACAACGTGCTGCCCAGCTGGCTACTCCTATGAAGTGCTTCCAAATCAGGCACTGAGGTTACCTGCTGAAAATGCATGACCCAAGATCCCCTCCACAGATTTACTTGCTTACCTCATTTAATGGCTTTGTGCTGCCTTAAAATAAGATTCAGAACTCTTCAGACAGAGGTTCTCATTTGCAGTATGTCTGGACAATTTCTATCAGTAGGGCACCTTTTCCTTGCTGCAGCCAGCAGATGAAAATACAATATAAAGACAGCAGAAGTAAGGATAACCTATTACGTACATTCCTTTTGTACATCTTGAAATCTATATCACGGACTCACGTTCTTAATTGGGTTCTGCAAAGCCCTACTTCCGGGTTGAGTGCCAGCTCATTAATATGCAAATTTGCCCCACACCCTCTGACGGCTCCCCAGTGCTGTTTCGGCACTGTGTTGCTGTGTATCGGTTGCCATGATGAGCGTGCTNGGGTGGGTAGGGAAGAGGCAGAGCCCTGAGGGGGGTGTGTGAAGTGGAACCGCTGCAGCCGCCACCGCAACAGCACGGGCGGCTGAGCCGCCACCGCAACAGGTCGCACTTGCGTAGTTGCGAACAGGGGCCTCCTTCATCGCTAAAAATCATGCCGCTAAGATGTGAAGCCACAATACGGGAGGCGTGAAGTGCAAGAGGGTTGACTGTATATTATTATATATTATACATATTACATATATGTCATAGAGTCTTTTGATATCATAAAAACATTGAGGTAATACACTCGGTGTTCCACTGGCAGCAAGGCTTCTACGCTATTAAGGTATCTATTACAGTGAACCCCCACATGTTCGTGGTCCGCTATTTGCGAGCTTCAGCATTTGCTGGTTATTTTTCCACAAGATGTGCAACTTTGGCGCGTGCGCAGAAGCTACCGCGACCTCAGCCTGATGGCCCCCAGTTCTGTCGCTTGCAGTGCCGGCTCCGCCCCCCCGCCTCCCCACTCGCACAGCTAGCCCCTTCCCTTCTTCCCCCCGCCCTGCTCACAGGGGTCATGGTGCTCCCCCGCCCCCGTCCCGCTCGCTCGCTGCGGCTTGTCCCCATCCCGGTCGCTCGCCACGGCTCGCGACGCACTCCGGTCCCACGGCTCGCAGTGCCGGCACTTCCCCCCTGCCCCGGCGCTGGTCCCGTCCTTGGCGCTCGCCCATCTCGGTGGAGAACAGCCAGATATCTGAAACAAGCCCCGCTCCCAGGATCCACCCTCTTCCCAACCTTATTAGGGGAGGGGTCTTGGCGTACTTGACTACATAGTGGGTTCGCTATCTTTGCAGATTTCACAACTCGCGGGAGGTGGACCAGACCCAACAGCCCACGAGTAACGGGGGTTCACTGTATCACAAGGACTTATGAGAATGGTGAAATCCCATTTTGTACAATACTACAGTAAATTTTCAAATGCTCAAATATTAGACAAAACCACTGTATAACTAGTCATGGAAAATGCCGTTCAAACATTTTTGTTGTACAACGACTACAACCAAGAGAGCTTGTAGGAGCTTAAGAAACATCCCAACCATCATTTCCATCAATCAGTTCAGACAAATGAGGAAGTTCAGCTGGAAATCAACACATCGCAAAAGCCCTACTGGCTGCTTTAACAAAACATTTCAAATTAAGTATCAGACATAAAGGTTTAAAGAAGCTGTGCTTTTCAACAAGAGTTAAAAAAATCTAGCCATCCCTACATCGTACATTGTAGTCAACCTCTTTGCAAAAATGATGGCTATAAAGTTTACATTCTCAGAACTACTACTCACTTCTGCTTATCATTGTGCCTTTATGAAGAAATTTAAGGCAGCACAGTTTTCATCCTGACGACAAGAATGAAATATGATACATGAAAACATAAGCTGAAGTGTAAGTGACCCAACTCCTGTTAATCCTATTTTTGATCTTTTTCTTTTGTACCTCTAGTGTAACACCAGAAATTATGGCTGAAAATGAGATTCATTCAAATGTAGATTCACATGCAGAGTTACTGGAAAAAAGCTGAACATTGTATATACACAGTTTACTTTCATGAATTGTCACACAGAATACTGATTATTTGTTTCATTAAAAACTTGCTTGCATGCCCAAGTTCTCAACCAATCCTCACCATAGTAAGCAATGTGACAAACCTCCCTCATGCTAGCTTTAAAGAGCAGCTGAAAATGGAGAACTATGTCAATACCAAGCCACAAAAAACCCTCTGAAATGAGAGGATGTTGGGCACTCCTATTTGACCTTTGAGAGGCCAAGTGCATTGGCTGCACAGGCATAAGGCTGACACCATATCATGCCCACAGATAAAGCAGGTCTGAGATAATGGGGCCAGCTAAATAAATACTAGCTTACATAAGCAGGATACACTTTTCACTCTGTAAATTACGGTTTAGCTAAGTCAAATATATGATGGCAATATTGAAGCCATCTTTATGTATTGTAGAGTGCAAGTACAAAATCAGAAAAGAATACTATTATTAGTCTCTGTGTATCAAAAACACAAGTTAATGAAGATATTTTCCCCAAAGAAAAAACAGCAGGCAAAATTAATTTAAGACATCAAAAAATATGAGTTCTAATAATTACATCATATGGTTCAACTTTGTAATACTACATCACTTTCTAGCCCAAACACATAACTTCAACACACACACAAAACTGGAATATTTCTAAAATCTGTCATTTGCACTTTGACTATCTTCTCCATGTAAACTGTCACCGCAGATTTAGTCACCATGCCCTCGCTAACGTACCAGGGTCATGACCTGCAACATCCATGAGCTGTCTTCTGGTTTAGGTTTTTCAAACAAAGGACCAAAAGACTATATTTTACAAGAAAGCTAAAGCCTTAAGTGCATATTTAAAGAAATACTGTTGTACTAAAAATTGAAAACTTTATACAGGTAGCATCAGTAATTTTTAAGGACAGATAATTGTATTGTACATAGCACAGGAGTTAGGCCCATCGTTTCTCATCAGACACTTTTACCATCAAGACCACAATGGTTTAGGCAAATAAAAATCACTTTACTTCTAGAAGCTGAAATCTGGGAAATTTTAGAAGACGTGCCAGGGTTTGGGATGGAAGAGCTATTTTTAATAACAGCCAAAGCATTATTAAGCCCATTTTCTAATGCTTTTTATTTAGACAATAATGCCTGTGAGTCACTGGTGTTTGTTTTTGCTTGTTTCTGACACTTCAAAGTAACTTCCAGACTCTGGCACTGATTGTCTAATCAAAGCTCCCTGATGATTTGGTTGCTTTTTATTTAATATTAGACTAAATCTGCCCAGTTACAAATGAAGGCCTTTCTCTTCTAAGTCAGAGTCTCACCAGCTGCCGAAGGGCTCCCCATGGGAGCACAATGTGCTGACATGGACTGCACTGCAGCCTTGAGACTTGTCAATGCTCTGGACCGCCACACTAAGCAGGGGAGAAGAGGGGCAAATCAATTTTCTTTTGATTGTGTGGCACCGATTCATGGGATTAATAGCAATACCAGACACTGAGGCAGCACAAAGAAAGAAGAGGCAAAAGGACCATAAAGAGCTCAGGGCCTTGCTGTGGAAACTCCTCAACCATGTGAAGGCTGTAGGCCCCATAGTGGTTTGCAGGCTCTGTGCAGATAAACAAGACAAAGTAAGGGGAAACACAAGCATAGAATAACACTTAATTGTGCAGCGGGACCCCAAGGAACAGATAACTATCATTTCAGTATCCTAACTGCTGTATATTTTATTTCCTCTCCTGAATTCTTAACTTGTTATTCAGAGTCGAAGTAAATATTCAGTAGATCTTCACTTGGGTCAACTTCATTCTTCTAATCTTTTTTTCTGTTATCATGGGGAAACATAGAATAAAATAAATTCTCTTGAGTTTCTTATTTGCTTTTGTTCCTTTTCCTGCCCTGATATATTTTTCTTTCAGTTATTCCTCCTTCATGGAATAAGAAATTAAGTCTGTCACCACTGCAATTTAGTCTTCTATCTGTTCATATCTCCTCTCTGTCCCATATGGGTAAGTCTGCACCCTGTCTTTGCCCCCAAATAGCTTCACTGTTCACAGGTTATTTCGAGTTGGAAGGGACCCCAAGGAACATCTAGTCCAGCTTCCAAGTGAATGCCCACCCAGGGATCGAACCCTGCCTTACACTCTGTATTACACTACAGGTATTGCTATCTAATGGCATTATTCTGTACCATGGCACACTAACAAGGAGTTGTGAAATACCCTTTCTTTTTCCCCTGGGGGCTCTACATCATGTTAAAGTATGTGTCTTAAAAATATACTCAGTGAGTTGCAGCCTGTCATCTTTCTAAGGTTAATCCTGTGAAGAGTTTGCCCTCAGCACAATTATGGTTAGTGGTTCATAATGGCACACCCAGAGGAATTTCTGCATCTGCAAATCTTGGTTTTCTCCTCAGCTTGTGTTTCCCTGGTCATCTCTGCTTTCTCCTCATTAGGTAGGAAGGACAAGATTCTTCAGAACACTTAATAAGACAAACACCCAGGTCACATTTGGTGTACTGAGCGTGTCATCATCAACTGTAGTGGACATGTGCAGTTAATACAGTGGACCCCTGTTACTCACGGGCTGTTGGGTCTGGTCCATCTCCCATGAGTTGTGAAATCCGCAAAGATAGTGAACCCACTACGAGGTCAAGTACACCACGCCCATAGCCATGCCCCCTCCCCATATAAGGTCTGGAGGAGGGTCCTGGGAGCGGGGCTTGTCTCAGTTGTCTGGTTGTGTTACGCACAGGCGGGCGAGCCCGGAGCCATGGAGCCGGCCCCGAGCCGGGACCTGAGAGCGGCACCTGCCCCACGCCGGGACCTGAGAGCGGTGTCGGCAGCGAGAGGTGGCCAAGCAGCGGGCGGCCCCTGGCACACAATGGCAGACACACAATGGCAGCCCCGTCACCCCGTCTTGTAGCCCGGCAGAGGACAATTCCAGCCATGCAAAAACATATATTTACACTAAACGCATCCCGGGCGCGCCGTGCCAGCTCCTGGCTGGGACCCTTTCACATAGTCGTGAGCAGACGGGGCCCGCTGTGCTCACCCTGTGAGTGGCGGGGGGGGGGGGGGGGGCGGGGCCAGCTGTGCTTGCAGCGTGAGCGGCGAGACCAGGGACTGAGCCTACCGGGGTCCCGGTACGTTCTAAGCATGCGCCGAGGTCACAGTGCTCGCAGGAAAATAACCCACAAATACTGAAGCTCGCAAATAGCGGACCGGGAATATGCGGGGTCTCACTGTACAATGTGTCTGAGCAGGAACACACAACATCTTCACACTTACATAGGATCTCAATCCAGCACACGTGGGATTCTCAGGTGTGCCCCAGTGTTTTAGAATGTCTCTAATCATTGCATGGAGTATGCACATACACATACACACACACACATTTCAGCCTGAGAAATCCCAGTACACTCAGTCAGAAACCCAGTAATCTTATCCCATCTCTCTATTTTCTTCTCTTTCAAATGAAACCATATCCTTACTCACACAAGTGACCCTCAATTCCATCTCTCAAAAGTATCGCAGAATCTGCCTCAAATTTTTTCTTTCAAAGTGTCCTGTGCATAATTGCTTTCACAAGTTCTCTTCAAAGGTCACCTACACCTGAAACTACCCTTCCTTTTCAGTTCTATGAGCCACCTTCCATCTGTCTAGAAGAGACTGCTTCCACTTATTGAAGCCTCTAGGACAAATTCTGTTATCAACAATACAGAGCAGCTTTTCTGCACTAGTGCACAAAAACTTCCCATTCAGAATTACATATTTTGAGACAGACACCTGACCAGAGAAATATTTCACAATCACTGGTTTACCTCTGCACTCATACAAATGTCAGCAGAGGCACAATGCCTGTCAAATTTGAGCGTAACTCCTTCTTGATGAAGTTCATGGCACAGCAGACAATGTTAATAATAGTGCTAAATACACCTTTTACTCCCTGGCAAATCTATGGCCAAGCAGTATAGCCAAAATCAAGTACTAGAAGTATGAGCCAGAAACTGTAAAACACATATGCTTTAGGTGTTAAGAAGTTACATTTTCTTGTATTTGTCCTGTGTTTCTTACTCTTTGTTTATATTCTCTCGTTTATACAAAACTAGAACCTTTCTTTAAAAAAAGAAAGTACAGATTCCAAGTAAACATTTGACTGTGGGGACCAAAATTATAAGAAAATAAAACAGAAAAGAAAAAGAACACATGGGCAATGCACCATTAATCTTTGTCATCCAACTCTCTTCCCTTCCCTATCCTTCCTCACTTTCACACTCAGTGTATTCATATGGCCTGTTTCTTCCTAATTCATTCAGCCAGCCTTGCCAATTATTCAATTCCCTTTTCTGCTCCTTCACAGAATTGTCTGGGCTCGGCTCCATGACATTCTCCCAACCTATGCAGAACTGCACCTTTAAAAGGCAAGACCCATATGAAGCTAACTTAAGCACACAAGCCTTGCACATCACTTTTGCCTATTTAGCAGCTTGCAACTGGGGAAAAATGCAGTTGCGCTTCCCTCCTTCCTCTCACCCTCTGGCCACCTACTTTTTCTCTCCCAAGTCAATGCCACACTCTTCATCAGACTACAGAGTGACTGACTGAGCTCAGTCAGCTGAACACTTTTCACTTCTTTGCAGACTTCCTTTTCTTCTATTTCATATTTCCAAACTGGTAACTGCAGTATGACACCCATCAGCTCTGGAATAAGGACAGCAGGAATGGGCAGCCAACCTGCAGCAACTGACTATTAAATCCGTCTCATAGACTGTAGTTCTGTGTACTACACCATCAGTGTCTGGAATAAAACAGACTATGAGAGGAGGAAAGATTCATTTAAAACAGTTCCAACACAAGACTTAAACTCTCCTGATTTCTGCCCCAGAAATCAGCTCCTTCAGAAGCCAACAAAAGAGTTTGGTAAGTTCTGTGTCAGCCACTACAGAGAAAACTGGTGCATAAATACAGTGATTCCATCCATTGAATATTGTGGGGAGCTGAGAAACGAGGAAAGAGAAAGGATGCCTCATGTACAATACATGGAGCGTGCCTTACACAATAAGGTAACAGCTTCCACTCTCTGCATGGACAGAAATTTTGTAAGAGGTGGCTAATGTAAAATAGCCTTCTACTTCTCATGGGTAAACAAGTTCACATGCATTCTTCGTTTTGTATGGGTATTTCTCATAACTGTAGCAGTAGTGGCATCATAACTACAGCCAAATGACTCTGCCTGAACACATACAGGTGGAACTAAAAATGGGTATTTAGTGAAACTGAGTAGCCAAAGGAGAAATTAGCATGGCACAGCATACGGTAGCTGACATAGAATTTAAGGCTGTCAAAAATGAGTCAGTTACAAGCTTTCAAAAGAATGTTATGCTCTGTACTGAGAGCAGACACGATGTTGGGTTGTCTTGGCAGAGGCATAGGTGTGCATTACAAGTGATCATGTTCTTTACCTATGTCCTAGGATTAAACTCAGGAATCCTTGTTTCTCTTATCAAATGAGCAGTGCTTTTCATCACCTTCAGTAAAGTTTGAAACAGCACGCTGCTATAGTCGGGAGGTAAAAAATTGTTTCCCAACAATTCTACAGTCGGGTCTCCTATATTGCAGACCCGCGGTCTTAATAGGGTTCAGCAAAGCCCTACTTCGGCATTGAATGGCAGCTCATTAAGATGCACATTTGCCCTGCACCCTCAGACAGCTCCCCGGCGCTGTTTCGGCACCGTGTTGCTGTGTATCGGTTGCCGTGGCGGCCGTGCCGGGGGCCTGGGGAAGCAGCGGAGCCGCCATGGGCAGAATGGGGCAGGGAGAGCGGCAGGGCCACCGCGGGCAGGATGGGGTGGGCGGAGCAGCGGGGCCGCCACTGTGGACAAGCCGGTGTAAGCGGAGCGGCAGAGCTGGCATGGCGGCTGTGCAGGTTGATTTGCATATTCATGACTGCCAACTGAATATTCATGAGCGCCAGGTCACGCATGTGCAGTTGCGAAAAGGGCCTCCTTCATCATTAAAAAATCATGCTGCTAAGATCTGAAGCCGCAATATGGGGGGTGCGAAGTGCAAGAGGGCCAACTGTATTTGAAAATTATGTTGATTTCAGCTGCTTTTTAACCATTTCTTATGGTATCAAGCAAAGACACACTTAACACAAAATAGGTCCCTCTGTCATACTTCACAGGTAGTATGACATTTCTTAGGAGAAGTACATCCATGCAAAAGGGATAATACAGAATACAGGAAATTACATCTCATTTTCATCTGAATTATTACCAACATCGAAGTACTTGGGTACTCTTTGTTTCAGAAGTTGGGGAACATAAAAATGCCTGAAGCCACCTCTCTAGTCCAGGGGTAACAAAGTGTCTCCATCACCTCTCTCTTATACAAAACCACACGTTTTCCCAGAAACAAAAAAAATCACACAATTAAAACAAAAATTAAAAATTACTACACAAAAGAAAAACAACCACAAACCCAAATAATCACTAAACAATCGAAAATGAGAAATCATTGGTTCCCACTTCCTCATTTGCATGAACAAGAGAGAAAATGGAAAGCACCAAGTGGGAAGAAGACATTAGAGAAAAAAAGGGAAGACTACTGATTAGACCTTCAAAATCTGAGCAAATTGTAAAAGAATATGCTGCTAATATGCTCTTAAATACTATGTTATTAACTCAATTTTTTAACACTTTCATTTACAAAGTTACATACTTTTAAAAGAAGCTAACGTCAATAACAGGTGTCTTTCTAGGTGTATTTTTATAGTCAGGGTCAAAAGAAAGAAGCTAAGAAACGCACTTGCTCCAAACAGTAAAACAACAAATCACATGCAGCAGCAATGCCAGTTAAGGCAGTAGCTGCCTCCCTCACTCTCAGAAGCTCCAAAACAGCCAGAAGGCTGAGATTGTGCTGACTCTGGAGAAGGTATCTAGCCCCCTCAGTAAAGCATGGATTTGTAACAGCAAAGAGCACACTAGAACCAAGTATAGGCTGCGTTAAAGCCATTAAAGTCTTTTTACTTAATATTTGCTGCTTAACATTAATCTTTTGTACCAAAAGACTGGATTAATCACAAGAAACAAAAGAGTTGAAGAGCTTACTTCAGGTATAACCTAATACCATGCATTAAATATCACACAAAACTTGGAAGATATTTCATGATGTGATAAAACACAAAGAAAAAAAACCCGAGAGTATTAATGGGTTTATTTTGATCCAGGTTGGTCTATTACTACAGAGGTTGCCAGACAAAAATTCAGAATCATTAACTGCTAGCTTTATGTCTTACCATTGAGCAGCCAGGCACTTCTGGTACACGATGGTGAGAGAACTCAGCTGAGAAATACTTCTCATTTTCCCAGCTACTTTTAATGTAAGCTAGTTATATGTTCTGCTCCCCCTCTCAAGAAATACAGTAATTCTCATTTTGAGAGTTTAAAAACATTAAAAGTTACTATGACTCATTTTATCATTCAGTATTTTAGATACAATTCTTCCATTTTATTACCTGAATTTTTATTTATTTCTGTATCTCTTGCCAAGAAAGTTTAAAAAAATAGAGTAATTAAGAGAGCAGTTAAGAGAGCCTACATTTCCCTTTCAAGAAAGTAATGTTTTTGCCACAGTGGAAACAAGGTTTATGTGATTATCATTCATGTTTGTGACCACACAAATGCATACTGTGATCTTTTTGCTGACTTTTTCTAATGCGCTTTAAAAGTCTTTGACTAACTTGAGACAAATTCCCAGAGTAGACATCACAAAAAAGCAAGTTCTTTCAATTGTTGAAACATTAACTAATAAGGCAGGAAGACCAAAATGTGATTTTCCTCATTTCCTCATTTTTTTCCTTAAACCCAGATTCCATCAGAGCATAGAATTGAGTGCCTAAACTACAAAAAATATTGCTTCAGAAGACAGTCCAAATTCCAGAATTAATTGCCAAACCTCAACTGAGTCAGTCACAAGATCCACTATATTGTACATCACCAAATAGATTAAGGTTTAAGTCAGAAGAGTAGTTATTTTATTTTATTTAAATAATGGAAGCCAGTGTATAATATAAACCAGTAATGCTACCTCATTTAAAAAAAAAGCCACCATAAAATAGAAGCTTCTTACTATATTTGCTTCAGGACTTTCTTCTGCTAAACAACAACAAAAAAAAGGTAAGGGTGGTATTATGAACATAGCCTTTATATTGTTCAAAATATAAATTACAGTTCTAACCTCGCATTACTTGGATGAAAAAAAATCTTAGGTTACCAGAGGTTTGGCATGTTTATTTTGAGAAGAGTTATTCTGGCTTTTTATAACTCAAAGAAATCACAGTTCTCTAGTTTGCATAACAACAATGTACCTGCTGGATGTTTTTTAGCTGCAGTTCTAGAAATAACAAAATTCCAAACCACTAATTTTAACTCAGAGCTCTTGAAGATTTAACACAATCTGTTCTTAGGAGTGTTGATCCAGCTTTCAAATTCACAGAAACTAACTGTCAGGTTGCCCAAATGAGAACACAACTGGATGCTAAAGAGATACAGTCATATAGAAGACTAGATGTATGGATACATGCAGCAGGATTATACACTGAGATTATCAGCACATAGAAAGAATTTGTTGGATTAGATGCTTGAAACACAAAGTGGGTCAATACTTCACTCAGACAGAAATGAGTGGGTGCCGATTCTGAATATTCTGTCCCAGCCAATTTTAGGCACACACCTCCTGCTCACATTTTAGAAAGACAGGGGAAAAAACAACAGTGAAGCTTCATTGCAGAAATAATTCATATTTAGAATTCTTGTCGCTTTCCAAGTAAATGTGAAATAAAATCTAAAAAAAATCTAAAAAAAATCAGGTATGCTACGTGTTACCACAAAAATTCCAGAAAAGAGACGTTTCTAAAGGGCATTCCTCAAATCTAAACTTGTTGTCCAACCACAGTATTTTCAGATGCCAATAATCTCTTACAGAAAGATGTCTACGCTTTCAAAAGCAAATGGAAAAAAAATTCACCCCACAACACATAAAACCTACACAGAACTGGATAAGGCAGCTCAGGAAACATGACAGAATTGAAGGGGTTAACTTCAGATCTTACAGTCAACACTAACACCTGCCTCCCCTGGGGCATTTAGAAGCTGACTTACAGATTCACAGGAATTGCACCTGCAAGAACCTTACAAGTGAAAGATTAAACGGGAGAGAAGTAACAGTTTTGAAAAGCCATGACTTGGAAACCTATATCCAACGGGGGGGAAATGAGGCTGAAGTATCAAAGTCGTTCTGCACTCTGTCTTAAATCTCAAAACTGGCACAGTCTCGGATGTACACACTAATTCACACCCACCTTCCTTCCCACCTCTAACTCATCAATAAGAATTTAACTAGTAACAATGTTTTGGAACCAAGTGACCCCGTGTGTACGCATTCATAGCCGACTGGATAGGACTTCCTACTATCCGTTAACAGGTACTGGCAGTAGGAGACCAACGCCCGTTGCCTCAGCCTATGCTTATTAATTCCTCCTCCAGGAGGTTACTTCTCTCTTTTCTTTACAGAAACGGAAACAACTTTTTAAGCAAGGGAGGGCCCAAGGTATTCCTGCACCTCATCCGTCAGGACTTCTCTTGAACACTTCCCTTGTACACAAATTAGAAAGGTAATTCAAGCGTCAAACCACACAAAAGTTCAGCAAAGATGTTCTTAAGTAGATACGTACTGCTGGTTCATGAAGTAGGAAAAGCCCTAACCGCAGTAACAGAAGGCCACAAATACAGGACAGAACGGAGAAAGGAAACATGACCAGAAAGGAAACAAACCACCAGAACAGAATGAACAACTAGCAGCAACTACTGTTCTTGAGTGTAATGAAGGGGAATTGTGCTTTATCTTTAATAAACTGCCAATTTTCCATCCATCAGCTAACTGAACCTGTGCAATTGTCTAAAGGTGTAAAGCCCTCCTGATCACTGATCATTAATTATGCAAATATGAAATATAATCTATTTATGCATCACCATCCCTGCCTTCATCTCAGAAAGCCTGCAGGTTCTTCATTCCGATGACTTCCCGCAATTATCAAGAAAGCCTAAAATCATCCAGAAAGTTTTGCGCTCCCTAAAATGTTGACTTGAAGCATATATTGAGAAATTACAGCCACAACCTGCTCAGCAAATAACACTACAGCAAATTGAATCCAACTCCACTCAGTTCTGACTTGGTATTAGAAAATCAGTACTCGCTAAAAAATAAAAAAAAGAGGGCTGTCATCCATGACAAGTGATGATTAATTAGCATCAAAACTAGAAGTGGTGTAAGAAAATGCTAGCTGCTCCTGAATGAAAGACAAAGAACAAGTCGCTTTTAGACACATGAAAAACTGATGTGTTGGTGAATATCCCTGACTGTTAACACATGGTATTCTTGAAACACCACAATGCATATATAATATGAATACTAGTATAGAGTACACACTTCATCCTATGCATAGCCTTTGATCAATTCCCATCAGCTTCAAATACATGTCTTCCAATTACTAAGGACTACAAGATCAAGCACAGGCTGTAGATCTTCAATAAACTGTCAAGAACGAAAAGTACATCACCAAAATTAAATATGTAAGTAGGTTTCAAATGGCTACTCAGGAAGTGGAAGAGATAAGAATTACGATATTCTTCCTCCCAGTGCTATGGATTAAAATAACTGTAAACAGCTACAGGAATGCTACACCCTTAGATCTTAAAGCTACTCACTAATATTCAGGTGTAAGTGGGTTTTACACACACAAAAAAAATCTTCCTGGTATACAGGAGCGCACTAACAAGCTGCAGACAGCCTGCAAGGTATGCAAAGAGACTTTCAGATTCTATCAGAATGAAATTCCCACATTACAGTGATTAGTGAAATACATAGTGATATATGAAATGCTGTAAGAAAAATCAGCTTCACCTTTCCTTCCACTATTGACAACTAAAGCATCCTACAAGAATCTAGACCATCTTACACTACTGAGAAACTAGGTTATACCACAGTGACTAAGAACAGTGATGTCAAGGCGTTTGCTTGAATTTTAATGTGTAAACCAGTGGGTTAAGGGAATGTAGAAGAAAATGGCAGCACTCAAGTGCCCAACTCCTCAACAACCCCAAAGCACTTAATTCCCATTGAAATGAACAAGAAGTGGTTTCACCCCATCCAGCAACCAAGCGCCTAGCAACTCAGCTGATTGAACAGACTGCTATTCAGAAACTGAACCACATAAATGTATCCACTTTTATGAATACCTTAACTGGAAAAATCATGTGCTGTTTCCTAGTACCCAGTTACCGTTCCATCCAATGGGGCTTTATTTATTGTAAAATAAAAATATGTTCATCTAACACCAAGCCAGCACAAGCTGTTTCAACGGCTTCAGCACGCAGAAAATATAATACGTAACATTATAGAACAGTTTTCTAACAAAATCTCAACCTTCATGAGGGTTGGCAAATGCTACTCAAAATATACCCTTAGGATGAGGCATCCACCGCACCAGAATAAAAGAGATTTCATTTATAGTAAGCTTGATTGAGAACAAGTTAAATACTGGGAAAGGGAGACTTTTGCCTTGGGATATATGTGCATTTAGATGTAAAAACTGCATGAGAAGCAGAATGATAAAATGGTGATAATCGCTGTTGCTCTAGTACCCTTTCAAATTCTAAGTATTCACAGTTTATGCACTGAAACAGTAAAATATGCACATCTGTGCACCTACAAATCCTAGCAAGTGCATCTTCGTAAGAAAAAGGAAAATCCATAGCAAAAAACAACCGGTTCCCAAGCGTATGGCTGCAGACAAAAATTCCAAAAAACACCACGGACACGGACTTTTCGCAGGACTGACTTGTTCCCGAGTGCCCGGTTTAGGGGGTGGGTTTCCCGCTGGAGAGATATCCACCTCTCCCTCCCTCATCGCCAGCCGGTCTCAGAGGGGCAGCGCCCCGGGGCTCGCCCGCGGCCGTGCGGTGCCCAGTGCCCGCTGCTCAGCGCTGCCGCCCTGGAGACGCTCGGAAGCGCCGCCTCCCTCCCCCGGCAGCGCACGGCGGGGGTGCTCGGACGGGGACCCCGGGGACTGGGGCCGCGGGTGAGAGGCCAAAGGGGGACCTGTTTCAGGACCCGCGCGGGACCGTGCGAGGCGGAGGGCGGCTCGACGAAACGGGACACAACCGAGGGGTATTCGGGAAGGGAGGGCTACACGATGCTCCGGCAGCCGGAGGGCGTGGAAGAGGGACAGGAGGGCACACGCGTGGTGCGGGGCGGCAGGGCAGGGCAGGGCAGGGCAGGGCAGGGCAGGGGCCCCCGACAATGCCGGAGCAGCGCCTCAAACTCATCCTCGCCCCTGCGTTCACCTGGGCTGCGCGGGGAGCCGCGGCCATCGTGGGGACATCCCCGCCTCACCGCGGAGGAGCCGGCCGGCAAGAGCGCACCTTACCTCGAAGAGGGGACCGATCTTATTCTTCTCCAGGTAGGCTTGGATCCTGGTCTGCTGGTGAGACGCCATGAAGAGCTCCGGAGGCGGGTGCTCGAGCTCCTCTCTCCCGGCGGCGTCCTTTTTCCCTCGGGCTGCTGGCGGCTCGCTCCCCCGCCGCCCAAGGGCTGCCACGGCGAGAGCCGGCGGAGGCGCCGAGAAAGTCCCCGGGACGGAGCGAACTCAGGTAACCGGGGGCGGCGCGGGGGGGAGCAGGTGCCAGCCGCCCGCTTCTCTGGGTTCGGGGCTGGCTGCCTCAGGGAGCAGCGGGCGGGCGCTGCCCGGAGCGGAGCATGGTGCAAGGAGAGGCGCTGCAAAGGCGGCCCCCGAGCCCGCGTTGCGTGTGTCTGTCAGTCCGTCTCTCCCTGAGTGCCTGTGCCTGTGCCAGGCAGCGCCTTGGTTACGGGAGCGGCTGCGGCTCTCGCTACCGCCCTCGCCACAGCGCCGCTCCCGAAGCCAAGAGCCAGGAGCTCCCGGCGGATCCGCGGCCGCCGGCGCCCGTTGGCTCCCGGGTTCGGCGCACACAAGGCGGGAGCGAGGGAAGAGGGAGGAGAGCGGGCGGGAGGCGGGGGCTGCCCTGCCTCCTTCTCTCTTCCGCCGCTCCCCTGCCCTCCTAGGGATGGGCTTTCCCCCCGGCGGAGCCGCGTTCCCCATGTTCCCCGTCTCCGCGGACGCCGCTGTCTTGCCGGGACCCCACCGAGCTCCGGCCCCCTGTCGGGGGTGAGCACCGCGGGCCGCCCGGCGTCAGGGACCTGAGCGGCACACGGAAACTTCAGGTGGTGGAGGGTCACGGAGGAGTGAAACGAGTCCCGCTGCTGGCAGGGAATGAAGGTGTAGGGGTATAGCTAGCGCTTTTCCTAATTTTTTTGTTTAAGTTATTTTTAAATCTTAAAGTGTTATCTTTCTTATGCCAATAAAATTCCCAAATAGCGACAGTGGGTGTCTTAATGCAATCGTTGGAGTGGCCATGCAGGTGAATCCTGGTTGCAGGTTGTGTTGAGTTCCCGCGATCAGCCAAGGACTCTCGGCCAAAAACCCGGTGGAGCAAATGAGAAATTTTCAGCTGGCTTCAGGGAGTGGTGAGTTAATCTTTCTCCACTTCAAATAATTAGTATCCCTACCATTTTTGTAAGAAGGGCCGTAATCACCTTTTTTTTTCTTTTTTTCCTTTTTCTCTCTATTAGAGAAGATCAAACAAATCATGCTTCTTGGAATTTGACACTTCTTTTTCAATAACTAATTCTGCTGTACCAGCAGTCACCTGTTTTGTTTAAAAAATCAAAAATATGCACCTTATTTTTTAAGGATTTTTTTAGAGACACAAAACAGCTTTGAAGAATATTGGGAGCATTCAACACATCTGCTGAATCAGGATGCCTGATCCCAGTCAAGCAGTGCTCTGCAAATGCAAGAGTACAAGATTCTTCTGAACCAGAAAGTGCTAAAGAAAAGAATGAATTTTGTCAGGAGTCAAAAGATCATGAGTTCCGCTCCCGTTGCATTGACTGTTGTTTTACTTCAAAGTCCTCCTTACTGACCTAAACCTCATGCCTCTACCTAGAAGGAGGTCATGTGTGAGTGTAATGTAAAGAGTTTGCAGTGCACCCTGCAGCGTAAGCAACAGCTTGTAGAATTCTTTAATCATTTTGTTGGATCATGTTCATCCCAGTCTCTGTGAGGCAGAGTGTTTATTTCCATAGTAGTCACTTTAAAATGTCACTTTTTTTTTTTTTTAATTCAGATTCATAGTGTGCTGGTAGTCTTCTAAAATTCGTGTTAGCTCAGAGTTTTAGCAGATCATTTTCAGCAAAGTACTGCTGCTTTGCCTGTTGCCACTTAAGTAGTTTAATCAGCCTAATGAGGATCATATGCGTAATCATAATTGTAATTGCCAATGATGCAGGTTCTCTGTAGTAGCTCCAATGATTCCCAGGATGAGGATGTTTGTAAAATTTCACAAATTACACCAAAACCATAAATTCTCCAATAGATAAAAGGCTCCCACTTTGCAAAATTATGCGTCCCTCCCACGATCCAAAAATGAGAACATACATTTCTATAGACCTACGGGGCCTGACTTCTCGAAGCAGCAGCACATGTAGACCTGCTGGGACCCACTGCACCAGGACCTGCAAACTGTCACTGCTCTGTGTTAGACCAGGAAGAGAACTGAAGAAAAGAAACACGACTATTAGCAATATGAATAGAAAAGAGAATTTATTAAAAGAGGTTTTAAAGATAGCATAACTATGATTGCATATCATGCACTTAACTAGTTCTTAAGATCTCACTATTAAAACCTCAGAGTTTGGGGGTTTGTTCTGGGTTTTTGATTGTTCGGGGTTTTTTCTCCCACCAAATCACAGAATGGTTTAGCTCGAAAGGGACTGGTCCCAGCCCCCTGCAAGGTCTCCTAGAGCTGGTTTATGAACACTATATTTCTAGATGGCTTTTGAGTATCTTCCAAGGATGGTAGATTTTTCTGGTATCTGTTGCCATTTTTGGTTCCTGTTTCCCTAGACCATGTTTTCCATCTTGTAATTCTCACCGACACATATAATCTGGACTTTCCAGTTCATCTGGGAGACACTCTAGCTGTCCCACTGTAGGTGGGAAAGCTTCCAAGCCCAAATGCTGAAAGAGCTTTCTTAACAGACCTGTTAGTCTCCACAGCTACTGTAACACTCTAATTGACAGGTTATCCTTTGATATGGATTAGGCACTTTAGGGAGACCTTCATGCTGCTGTTTCCTAGTTGAAGGTCTTCAGCAGCTCCCTGACAGTAGCACTTTCTGAGCACTGAAGTATGGGAGTTCAGGTGTTTCCTGCAGAGAGCATAGGCTGAGTGACATGATGTAACAGGAAAATGAACTTCAATAAAACCATTTTTTTCTCTTTTTCCCAAGTAAACAAATCAACTGTTGATAGATTTAAGATGAGGCACACTAAGATAGCAATCAATGTATATATCTGGGATTTGTAAATAAGCGCAGAGAGATGGGTATATCCATTCTGTCCTATCAGTTGTTAGGAGAAAAATGTTTTTAAAATTTAAGTAAGATATTCTAAGTTTTTAAAATCGGTATTAATACAATCTTTTAAGATTAACTTTTATCTTCATACTAAAGCAAAAAGTCTCTTGGGTTAAAATTACTGGTTTGTATATGCCTGAATTTATATTAGCAACCTTTTTGTATGAGCAACTGAATGCCAAGTTACTTGACAACTATGTAATAAAATATAGTCTCTTTATTGTGCTTTGCTATGGTCCTTGCTTCAAGTTGTAGATAGTTTTCATTAAAGAACAGAATATGGCATTCACATCTACATAACACTCAGCATTGAACTGGAAGAACAGAAATGACTGCAAAAATTTGCACACAGGCGTCAATATATTTAAAATGTTGCAATTAAAAACATACATTCACCACACAAAGTAAAAGCTAAGATTCCCAAAAGCAAGGAGAGGCAAAAGAACAGAGCTAATTTTAAGATGCTTGTGACCACACTCTATTCAATTCTTATCCTGTGCCTGTGATAGCTGAGCTCTGTAATGCTTACCTTCATATGTTGGTGGGTTTCTCATCTTCCATTCTTCCCATGAAGAGAAGAGTGTGCAGGTTCTTTCTGGTATGACTTACGTACTTCAATGACTTCACAAAAGTAGGGACCCGTTAAATAATTGCATAGTATTCTATGTAATTTCAGTCCTGTCATCCATTTTTCAGGAATCAGTTTGCTGCAGTTCCAATGCTGAGCGCTGAATTTTTGAAGTTATAGTCACTTGCAGTACCTATTCATCATTGTCGGAGTTAAGTTACCCAGACTTTGCATGCACAGAAGGTGTTCTTCAGGAGTCAGAGCTGCCACTGCTTACCGAAAAGGAAACTGATGACTTGGCTGTCTGTAAAGGTACTCCGTGGGTCACAAACACCCAGTGCCAAGTCAACAATTCTTTCTATTCTGGCTGAAATTTGATCCATATGCTCTGGGGGAAGTTTATTTTTTGAGATGGCATCTGGAATGCAATAGAGACATTAAGACCTAAGAGAAATGTGGTGGCAATATATGAATTTATTACACACATTTAAATGGCTTTCTAGCTCCCATTAACTGCTTTATGTTTCGACTATAAAAATCATCAGAAATTTCTTAATGATCCTTTCAAAATCAATTAGAGAAAAACAAACAACTAGCAGACACATTAAAAGATTCCTCAAAAACTGATGATCTTCTCATCACCATTTGGATGAATCATTAAAAGATTACTCAAAAACTGGTGATCTACTGGTGATCTTTTCTCTATAAAGCTTTCAGTTTTGTCAGTTTCCTTTCATTTCACAACTTTATAACAAGGAATTCTTCCATTACTGTGGTTGTTTCTATTGAGTTTTATATTCTATACAAAGTCATTATCTGCTTCACAAAGTGGTAAGAGCTGACTGAATGTAGTTCTTGAAGTATGCTTGTACTTTAAAAAAATGCAACTGAAGTTACCTTCAGGAGGATAAAATCCTTGAGTTCCTGCACTTTATAAGTGAGACATTATTTTTTTAATTGTTAAAACATAGGCTTGGAACACCACAAACCCCGGCTGTAAAGTTTTCTAAAACAGCACATACACACACTGGCTAAATATTGCAGTGCTTCAAGCTGTTTAACATAATGGAGGTCTAGCAGTTCTTGACCTAGAAAGTGCTCATCTAGCTTTTTATTTAGTATTCCTCTAAAAATGGATCTGCTCACATGGCACATTGTCAAAAGAAATTGAAGCATCTTAGTATATTATACTGAAACATCCAATTTACCTTTTATCCCGTATTGAGTTAACTGACAGAACTGAGAACAACATCACTGTAGGGCTAGTGCTAATGATTTGGTACACCTAATTTCATTTGGTGAGGTTTTTAAGTGTCCTCAGTAAAGGATAATATGCCCACAAGCTTGAGTTTAAGCAACCTCAAACATCATTTCTCTGGTTTTCTATTTGCACCAAGATAAGAGCCATACAACTTCAAAATCTGGACTACATCCAGACTTGTAAAAAGCCAGGATTCCTTTGCATCTTCATTCTCCTAGAGAATTCAACCTGTGGTTTTGGACATTTTTTCCTTCCTGTATTGTGATCTTGGACACAAACTCTCAGCCTCTGTGGCAAAACATTTCGTATTCTCTGCAAGGCAGGGGCCCTTGGGAACGCAAAAACTTATGTTATCTTCAGGCTCTCAGTAAGGACAAGAACAAGTCACTAGAAAATCCAAGATTCATAAACCCACACTGTGCTTAAGGAAGGTAAGTGTCTACCCTCTTTGACTCCTCTTTTTTTGAGATGTAATCTGTAACTTGTTTTCATTCATGACATTCACTTTCCTTCTTCCAATGGTTTGTTCTGGAATGCTCTCTTCCTATTCAGAGAAAAATCCATCTAAAATTTAAAAAAAAAATAATTATTCATATCATACTACTAATCCAACCATTAGTAGAAATTACTGCTCTTTCAAGACCTTATTGCAGCTTATATCCATTTTTATCACTTACATAGTTGCTTTCTTTCTATCCGGCTACACATAACGTAATACGTAAGTAAAAGTAGCAGTACTTATGAGGATATTGATAACAGAGTTGACTGTATATGTTAAATACATTTCAAGGACAAATCTGTTCTGAGATTTCACTGGTTAAGTGCAGTACAGAAGACTGCAGACAGGCATTGCATATTTGGAAGCCAGCTAAGACTACAGTGCAGCCTGAGAGGCAGAGCTCTTAGTAGCCTCCTGAAGATGGATAGGCCAGATTTGTATTTGGGAACACTAACATTCGAGGACTCAAGTAATTAAAAGAAAAATAAATTTGCAACACTTAACTGACAGTTACTTTCTTCCTTTCTGAAGGTTATAATTTTTCAATTACTACTGGGTAGTTTCTAAGAGTATAAAAATACAAGCCTTCAAAAACTGGTCCTTCTCCCCCTTCTGCAGCATTGCCAAAGCACGAACCATTTATCTGTGCACTGTTGGTTTTCTGGTAGTGTGGATGGCAGCAGGGAGTGAACCAAGACCCTTTGATATATTCTGCTGTCCCAAGAGACTTTTCTAGCTCTTCTAGCCCGTGACTAGTAACTAATACTCTGCAGACCAGCCACTAGAGGGGAATAAAGAATCACACTGCACTACGTAACTGGTTACTGCATCCCAAACTCCTTCACAGGGACGCCTCAGGCATGGCCATGAACAAGTGCTGTACCTGACTCAGCTGGCAACTCTGCTGCATGCTGCAGTCCCATCACGGCTGAATTTAGACAGCAAGGTTTACTTAAGAGTCTATAATATGTTTGGATACTCACTGCATAATTACTGTGAGTGCTTGTACTGCTAAATGCTCTCCTAATTACTTGCAGTGGTAAAGTTACATAAACTCTGAACCACCAAGAATTTCAGCATGGCTTTTTTTACCTAAAAATGTCCATGTTAGTTAGGTTTTCAGGTGCTAAAGATACTCAAAGTATATTGCTAGATGATTATGTGTTCAAGGGCAGGGAGATACAGCCATCAGGGGAGTTCAGTGACAGATAACTATCCTAGGGGAGCTTAGTTGCCTGTAAGACACTCATCTGGGAAACTACTGTAAGCAGTTAACAGTACTAAAGGTGCTGAAGAGTGAGTGAACCAGAAACTAATCTAGATAGTGGTAATTTAGGACAGCTGGTTTTCAGACCCTTGAGTTAGATTTTGTACAGACAAACTTCTAAGTCCAAACAAAATGGACTTCTCTGCTCCTAACAACAAAGTTAGCACTGGCCAAAGATTCTCCTTACTCATCAGAAATCCCAAAAATGTACAGAAGGCTGTTTTCCAACTTGCTTTTTGTTACCAGAACATACCTAAGAATGAACAGGATTATGCTAAATGAGCATAACAGTAATACCAACTTCCACCATTAAAAAAACCCAACACAGAACAATTTAAAAAAAAGTGGTTCTAATTCAAACTCATCAAGAGAGGCCTTAAAATATACTTTTAAAGCTTTGAATTTCATGGTCTCAAGGCCTCTGAGACCCCTTCTTCTCCTACCCTCTCCCTTGACACAAAGCTGTTCTCTCTAGTAACATTTTTCTGTAGTGAAGGCAAAGATTCTGTTGTAGCCTTTTGACTGCAGGAGCTAAGGGCAGGAAAAAACCCAACACTACACATCAAAGGAGTAATGTTACAAACTACATGACTTGCCAGTGCGACTGTATCTTCTTTCCCAGGCTTAATAAAGGTGAATTTGAAGACAACATCCAGGAACAAGAGCTTAAACATTGAAGATTTACTAACCTAAAGATTATTATCTTCACACAAAAATCCAGGCAAAGAAGTATGTATTTCTTTTTTAGTGAGGGGGAGGCTAGCAATCCCATTTAATTTCCTGTACTAGGAAGCTTAGCAACCCTTCAGTAATAATATCCCTGTAGGTGATTGCTGCTTATACTCCAAGGGATGTGAAATTAGAGGAAGTCCTTGAAATATTAATGCCAATGCCCATTACTGTACTTGAAGAGGAGGACAAGGACCTTGGACTGAGTGTGCCATTGAATGCTTGCCCTTGGCAGCCTTTCAGATACCACATACGCATCTGATTCTTTCTAAAGGGAAAAAAAAATTCTTGGCTTGGGATCTATCCCCTTGGGGTTTTTCCTCATGGAAAATACTGGACACAGGGTTACTTCATCACGGCTGATTTGCTTAAGTTGAAAGAGAGATTGCCATTTCTGCTGCGAAAGTATTTGGCGTTAAACATTTTCGCGTATACCTGCTTCATAACGTTTCAACTGGTTTTCCTAAAGCTGTGTGTGTGCAGGTCTTCAGAGGCTGATGCCTTGATAATTGATTGTATTTTCCATCTGATACACCAAATCTTAGCCGTACAGCTGTCTCCCAAGTTAGAAATTACTAATTCAAAACATTTAAAATAACATGCTTTACAATAAGAACGTACATCAGATAGCTAGCAAAAAGGTAATTGAATTTTTCTCCTCTTCCAAAATAGAGGGGGAAAGTTGGCTTTTTATTAGCAAATTACGTCCCTAATAACATTAAAAAATATTTTTAATCTAGGATTAATTTTCTAGCACTTGTTAAAGCAATTTAAATTTCATAAGCTTTATTGTCCTAAACAGTGTTGAAATAAAGGTTTATCTTCAGTAGCAAAATTGAAAGGCTCATTTGGAGACTAGGTTTCCTATGGGCCTGAGCTTTTTTATGAAAAAATGTAGATAATTATTCTGCTGGAAACTTTTTTCCTGCAAATAGAGTAACATCTTGTCTATTTCACAGAAATATTATAGGTTATCAAGAAATGCAAATTCTAGACTCTGGGTATAAAAAGTAATATGCATTTTGGTACCAGCTTTTCCTCAAAAGAATAAAACATGCAAATATAAGCCACATATAGAGATCCTAAGTCAGTGCTTATAAACAATACTGCAATTAACTTTTAATTGTAATTTAAAGTGGTTTAGGAGACAAGATTTTAAATTTTTTGGTAATCATTGGCTGACCTGCTGTGAATCTTCTTACTAGTGTGTTTACTTGAATTGGATTTCATTTCTAATCTGGTTGGACTTGTGTAGTCACTTTTGAATGTTTTGTTCTGTGGGAAATATTCATGCCAAATGATCCATGTAGAATTACTGTGGGTTTTTTCATAATGTGCTAGAGAAATTTAGCATACTGGCTTTCTTTACAACCAGAACTATTTTCTAATTATTAGTTGAACATTAGTACATGACTTACAAAACTGTAATTTAGGGACTTCAATAATTTATCAGATAAACATAAGAAATATTTTACAATTTGTCTGTCTTTCAAGACTTTCTGGTAAATTCTGTAAAGGGATTTTTAAAAAGAAATAAGGATGCTCACACTTGTGAATTTACATAATGACGTTTTGGTGATGACTAAATGATGGCACGGAAGCTGAAAAAGCGTGGGGAGAAGCACAAGGAGTAACTGACTGGAACACCACTAAGGGAAGAAAGTCTGAGAGTATAACTACCAGATGAGTGAGTAAAGTGGTAGAATCACAGAATCACAGAATCAGTAAGGTTGGAATAGACCATAGAGATCATCAAGTCCAATCTATCACCTGTTACCTAACCTAGCCAAACCTGTTACCTAACCTGTTGTCATCCTGCTACCAATAACACACTACCCTGATATCTAGGTCATGCCACCAACTCCATCATCCATCCTGCATCGCACCACATTAATACTAGGGGTAATGTGGAAAGCATTGCAGACCAGGTATAATGGTTCAGTAGAAAGTGATATTTATCAGGCTCGCTATACTATGCTATGATGACAGTCTTGTCAAAATGACAAAATAAACAACACATTTTTTCCACCTAAGACGAGAAGAAAAAGTTCCAAGAAGTTTGGAATGACACTGCTAGACTGATTCTATGCATCTAAATCTAGGGGGGTCAGTATTTTGCCCACACTAAGAATAAAGCATAAAAGGAACAAAAAGTCTGAAGCTTTGAAAGGGATTTTTAAAAGTTGTATTTCAGAAAACAGGAATACATTGATCTGCTGGATTTGTTGGTGCAGCCCTTTTCTTAAGTAGAAATATGCTGCACTTGAGGAGGAATAAAAGCATGAATGAACACTATGTTCAAAACAGAGAAACTTGAGGAGAGATAACAGTATTGCTGGTATCACCAACAGATTGTAACCATGTGCACATATTGCTATTAGTGAGCTTTACAAAAATACACAAGTATTTGGAACATTTCAAAAGGTTTGGAGAATCAGTTCAGGTAGTTATCAGAGATTGAATAGGTAGTGAACATTCTCCTAAAAAATTTATCCACAAGCCCATTCAGAAGTGCAATACCCCTCATTCAAATGCTTTTCCCATTTCTTTTCTCCCTATTCACTTCCTATTTATAATTTATGATTGCTATGAATAGATACTCAGAATAGATGACTACGTTTTCTATTAAAGTAGGTAAGTGCACTATCTACTTCTTTATGGTTTATTAGTAAGGATGATCTGCAAATTCTGTGTGAATGTGAGGGGCAGGGGGGAAAGAAAGAAAGATGACTCCATTTTGGTCTCATCACAAAGAACAATCCAGATGTTCACTGAGAATACATTTTCCTTCTGTAAAATCAACATCTCTCTCGTTTCCTCCTTTCCACCGAGTTTTCTCTGTCTAGTCAGTAAAGGCCTCTTACATACCTGCTATCCCTTCTACCCCTTTCTTTGGCATATATGAAGCACTCCTGCCACTGAAAAAAATCTGTATCCTGGGATCTACCCTAGCTACTCTCAGTTCAGATGCTGACATGAGGTCCAAGGATGGGAATCTCAGTTTTTGTTATTTTAGGCATTGCTATGTCCTTCTCATCTGCCTTATGCAGAAACATTTTTAGTAAAGATACTTCCATGTAATAATTCAATAATAACTTAATAACTTACAATAATTATTTGTCCGACAGCAGCTCTACAGAAAGAATTACTATATTTCAGTTGTCCTCCTCCATCACAAGGCTCCATTCACTTCTGAACTAGTAGTGAAGTTGCACTGATTTTAAAAATCCTTGAATTGGCCTTTTCTCTACCATTCTTGACAAGAATTTTTCAATCTCAATTACTGCACTTATGCCTTTTTTATGTCCCCTTTTACCTATTCCCTAGTTTGCAATGATGAAAAGCTTATACATATTCTGCCTCATTTATTGGAATAACAACATGCAGAATATTTCTCTAGCAAATTTATGTTCTAGCATCACAAGAAAATGTTTACTTCATTTTAGTTTACAAATGGGTGTCCAGTTGTTTTTTTATGCATGGCAGCAATGATACTTCTTACAAATATATTTCCTTTATATAGGCTTATGATTGGCTGGTCCAAATTGATGAGCTGTCTATACATTTTAACAAGTATTCCAATAGACACTGGTATGCCAGACAAACTTTCATGTAAACAAAATTTTCTTCTCAGTTTAAAAGTAGGTTAGCAATAAGAAGTATTAGCATTCTTGTTAGTGTTTCTTGCCCTCTGAATAAAACGCTTCTTTGAATATGAATCCCTGTTCCTTTATAACCTGAACCTTAAATCAATACATTCTGGTCAAAATCTGGATAGCTGGATAGCATATGGACATCTTCTCCAGATTTTCTTTCAACATATAAAAAAAAAAAAAAAACCAACCAAAACCACAAAAAAAAAACCCAGCCAAAAAACCCTCAAGCAAAACAAAATTCAAAACCAATCAACAAGAAAAAAAACCAACCAAAAAGGAAAAAAACCCACACGCTAAAACCCAAACAACCCAGACCAAAACAAGACATAACACAGTATTTCAAAATCATTTGGTTGCAATTTCTGAATGATCTTGAAATCACTTCTACCTCCTCTGAGGATAATATCTAAGGAGAGCAGGAGAGAAACTGCTACCTGAGAATTATTTTTAAAACATATTTATTGTATCTTACAGTAGCTTTAGATGCTCCCAGAAAGCATTGCATGACAAAGAAAGGAAATGCTACAGGAAAACATTTCCCTTATAAGTAAGTATAAAGCAGAGTGTAATTTAGTTTCAGTTCACATTCAAGAAGCTTGAAAAACAAGGTATCAGAAACTGAAATGTATACAATATGTTTAAAGACAAATATAATGCAATTGGCCTGGATAGTAGCTAAATCAGGAAATTGACTTAATTGTAGTTTATTTCATCAGAGTATAATAGAATTACAAGACTGTTGAAAGAGAAGCTTATATACATCAAAATTACTGGATTAAGACATTATGTTCTTTATATGAAATTCTGCCCGGAGACTCTGAGGCAAAGGATAAAGTGGCAGAGTATAGTAATGGAGTTAAGAGCCCCACAAGGCATTAGAGAGAGCCATACCACCAGCAATAATTAGTGGGGGTGCAGAGAACGACTCAAAGTATCATTTCAAAACGAAGTGGCACAGGATCTGCTTGAGCCACAAAATACACCCTTTATTTTTACAGTCTTCAGATCAGCCTTCCCCTGTGCCTACGCAGAATGAAAGTAAAGAGTATGAGGACACACGGAGCCTTCAGTGTGCAGCCAGGACTGGAGAATAAAGTTACCAATCAACAAGATGATTCCCAGCTGATGTGGGATGCAAAAGTAGGCTGTCCACTTGATGTTCAACAGTTCCAGAAAATAAGATTTGCCACTAGCACTGATCAGTGAGGGCAAGAAAAGCCATGCTGGTAGATTGCTTCAATATCAAAGTGACCTGTAAAAGGATTACTTCTTAAGTCCTACAGAATTTCCATTGAGTTTGTAGCATAAGTGAAATAAAAATTATAGCATGATGGAGGAAAATTTATGTGAAATACAATGGTGGTGATGAACCATGGGATAAGATCAGTTGTGCTTTTTCATATGAGCTACTGAACAGTAAGATCGAGAACATTTTGGATATAGTCCAAGGAGTATGCTAAGCAGAGTAAAATGATATCGCTGAAGTAACATTAAAAAATGAGTGATTACAGTAAAATCAGACATAATATGTGTTCAAAATGAATGCTGCAAGAAGAGGAAGTGTGCTTTTAATAAGCGGAGTGGAATGGGGTTTGGGAAGATATAAATTACAGTGGTTGATTTATCCTAATGACAATAATAATGTCACTTTGGACCAAATAAAAATGAGAAATTAGGACATATAGATACAAAATTCTCTAGTGGAAGACCAGGTATCCAGTAGGTTTCTTATATATTCTGTACAATTAAGTTTTTTCTAAAGCAACTGAACCGTGATTAGAATTTGCAGTCTGATATTAATGCACCACCCAAAAGATTCTTAAAATGCAACACAACACTTTGGCAAGGTGACAGGCACAGCAGAAGTTATTTTTTAAGAAGACATTTCTGTGGCACTATATTTTCTAACAACATTTTGCTTATAAACACTTGGGTTGTAAATATAATCTGAACTTCAGTCCTGAATAATGTAGGACAGCCTTTCAGGTCTAAGAATTTTCAAATTTCTTGAGTCATTATTCTAGAAGAAACAATTTTCCTATTCTGTGTAAGACTAGGACATAAGTCTGCCAGGTATGAAGCCTTTAAGTTATCAAGAGAAAGAATTTTTATATATAAATATGTTACTTTTTACCAGCAGTTGAAAAAGGCTTTCCATTTTGCAATTCAGAACTTTGAACAGGTGGACAAAGTAAAAATCTTTCCATTATAATGTGCTAAGGGTGAAAAACTTTGCTGTACATGTTTCTCCTTATAAAACAGAAATACATTACAATGTGGGTTGTGAACCTTCCACAAATCCCAAAGTTTTATCCCTTTTTATAAGTTAATATAAATGTGAATACAACTATGTAGAGTCTTACCTAGTTTTGCAAACATACATTAATACTTGCAACAGAAATATGAAAAAACCTTAGAGTTTCAATTAAAGAAGATCTAAAAATCTAGAGGTTTTCAGTCAGTAATTTTAACAATAATCCTTTCTATCTATGCAGGAATGCATTGACATGCTCAGTTCACAAAGTGTGGCAAAAACTAGCCAGTATGTAGGAAAGTGTTTGGCTTTCACATGTGTAACTGTCACTGGGAAAAAAACACTTTTACTGCCCTTTATCTCCTTTTGCTCCTTCCTCCATGTGGCAGTCAGCATGAACTTTCAGCCTCACAGTGAACATCTATCCCAACAATTTGTCATAGTTTTATATTAGAAATGAGCACTTAATTGTGAAACTTTTCATTTCTTTGAGGCTATTATGCGTATGTAAATAATTAAATGTTTAATGTAATTAGCATGTCCTCGTGGCTTTCCTTTGTATATGGTCATTGTATTTTTTACATGATGGCAGAGATGAACAGTAGTTTTCATTGTTCTGTAATCTCATCAGCTCATGCAAATTGATTTAGATCAAGCTGCACCAGGTCTGGGTGCTCTTCCAAAATACATAAGGGGACTGCAGTAGGTTGAATTAGTAATTTGCAACTTGAGAATTAACCTGATGTAATTTAATGCCAAATGAGCTGGAAGGCACTAGATCGCTCCACAAAATGTTTGTGAGATAAAAAGTGGATTCCACTTCCTGATGAAATTTGACTTCCTTCCCGAGAAGAGTTTATCTAAGTATTATCATTAACACTCATATATACATATATATATAATATATATAAAAGTTTCCACTCGCAAATATATTAAAATTACCAGTGGAAAAAGATGATATTTGAGGTAAATAAAGGTAGAAGATTTTTTTTTCCCGAATATTTATTCGGATCTCCCTTTTAATCATGTGAATGAATAGCGTGATTTACATCTATCACAGTCCATGGGGTACACAGAACTCTCCAAAAGGCTTCACCTTACTCTACATCAAAGATTCAAGTACTGAACAAGAAACACCCTCAAATCTGATCTCCATATATGAAAATCCATTCCAGAAATTAAAAACCAAGGAAGGAAGAGTTACAAGGAAACCTACCTTTTCCCCAAATCCTCAGTTGTCCTATCCCTATAATGACCCAAATTCTCCAGTCCTAAGTTTTCTAAATTAATTTCTGATCCTTTTACATTTCCTGTTTTCCTGCTTCTGTGTCGCCTTGAAATGACAATTCACCTATAACACATGTTGCTCTACAAATTGGGTAAACATTGCTGAGGAATTGTTAAAAAAATGTGATTGCTATAATGGTAGGAATTTGAGGAATATGGCAGAGAATACTGTATAATTAGAAAAAAATCACTATCTTATGGAATTTGATGGAAGATTATTCATAAATTATCAGAACTTGAAAAATGAATCAGAAATTTTTTTAAAAAGATTTTTCAATCAAGTGGGATTAAAACTACTAGCACATTATCAACTAACTTGTTCCAGTGTCTCATTTGGAAAATTATGTTAAAAGGTAACATAGACAAAATCTGTCACTACTTATGTCTTTAACTTCACAGTGTATTTATGCCTTTGTTTTAAAGTACATACAGAATAATTTAAAAATCTTGTAAATGCTCTCTATGCTTTTAGTGGCAGTGAGATTTTGGTTTGTGTCTCTGTTAGATAGCAAAGCCAAACAAGTGCTGCATTTGGAGAGAAAGTAATCCTTAGGAAAAACCTGACATCATAGAGTGCATAAAAAATCCTAAATGTATGCTAATGGGAGAGAAAACTCAGTAATTAAAAACTGATGACAAAAGGAACAGACTTTCTTAGTCAGGTTCAGCATCTTAGAAACTCCTAGACAAGCAGGGAAAAGTCAGAGCAGTAAGGCACTCTGGTGGAAATTGCTCACCACATTTCAGTGGCAATCCACAAAGACTGAAAAATGTTACGTATTCTAATACCTAGTATGGAAGCCAGGGGCAGCGGGATCACATAGGCAATTAGGTTAGCCTTGTTGTAATCTTCCCTTATACTCTGTGCTGGTCAGACCACATCTTGAGTACTGTGTCCAGTTCTGGTGTCCCCTGTTTAAGAAAGATGATGAACTGCTTGAGAGGGTCCAGAGAAGGGCGACAAGGATGGTGAAAGGACTGGAGAACAAACCCTATGGGGAGCAACTGCGGGAGCTGGGGTTGTTCAGCCTGGAGAAGAGGAGGCTCAGAAGTGACCTCATTGCCAGAACAAGAGGACATGGCCTTTTAAGCTATGCCAGGGGTAGTGTAGACTGGTTGTTAGGAAGAGATTTTTCACAGAGAGGATGATCCCACAGTAGAATGGTCTGCCCAGGGAGGTGGTGGAGTTGCCATCCCTGGAGATGTTCATGAAAAGACTGGATGAGGAACTCAGTGACATGGTCTAGATGCTGGGAGGCTTGGATGGATAGAGCGTGGTGCCCACAGTTCTGGGGGTGCGATCCCTGTGTGGGAGTCGCTTGGGAGTTGGACTAGATGATCCTTGTGTGTCCTGTCCAACTTGGAATAATCTGTGACCTTGTGAACCCGTGTAATAGAAGTCATAAAAACAGCAAAATCAAATAGAAGTAATATCCAGATGTTTATATTTAGGTGCCTAGAGATAGCTGAGTTCTTGTTTCACAAAGTATTTTTAGATACAGATGCTTAACTTTACAGATCTTAATAGCTTCATGAGCACAGATTCAACAGGAGCTGAATGGTCTACGTCTCAGGGAAAAGGAGGCCAGTCCACAGAGACAAAGAGAATAAACAGAAAAGAAAGAAAGCCAAGACAAATGCAGAAGAAAATAACACATTTTAAAATGTGCATATATATATATACACATACAGATTTATACAGTCGGCCCTCTTGCACTTCGCGCCCCCCGTATTACGGCTTCAGATCTTAGAAGCATGATTTTTTTAGCAATGTAGGAGACCCGTTTTGCAACTGCACATGAGACCTGCCGCTGCAGTAGCGGCGCGGTAGCAACAGCAGCGGCGGCAGCACGGGCAGCAGCATAGCCACCCTTCAATGCAGAAGTAGGGCTGTGCGGATCCTGATTAAGACCGTGGATTGGTGTTATAGGAGACCCGGCTGTATATACATAAACTTAGGTTTGTGTGTACATATGTACATATATACACATATACACACACAAATATATACATATCTATATATGTATATATCTATCATGTCCAAGGAATGAAGAAGAAGAAATAAAGAAGTACAAGATTACGTGGCTGATTACAAGTGCCTTCACCAAATATAATCACAGAATCACAGAATATTATGAGTTGGAAGGGACCCACAAGGATCATCTAGTCCAACTCACCACCTAACACCCGTACAGAGTTCGAGAGCACATCCCAGAGCGTAACACCACCTAGATCCCTCACAGTCTAGCAGGCCACTATAATGCACAGTTAATTTAAAAAGCCTCCATATTCCACAGGCTAGGCCAAATAATATGTACTGAAGAGTGAAGAATACCTTTTCCAGTTCCATTTGGTTCAAATTCCAGCTTTCACACAAGGGAAACCTCCCATACTTTTTTCCTAATCTACATTTTGCTGTATTTAGATCTTATATACTACATAATTTATTCAAAATCCTGGTGCGTAAGACAAGAAGAATATTCCCAAAAGGCATTCCAGACAACAATAATACCCACAGTTTTGTAACAAAATACTTATGATCAGATAATATCGTGGAGCAGCTAGAAATGGTTTAACTGATTTTAATAGTGCCATTCTTATTTATAGCAGCTGAAAGTGGGTATCTTCATGCTTAAATTCTATTTTGTATAGCTTTAACACAAAATAAAAGAAAACAAAATAACCCTGCTCAAGTCTAAAATAGCATTTTTATGGTAATGGCTGCTTTTGAAGTAATTTTGTTTGTTGTAAATAACCAGATACTAGCAGTTCCAAAATGTGACTTTGAACATTCAAAGTAAAGAACGAGGGGGGTTTTCCTATTGATGCCAGCAGGTGTGCAAAACCTCAAATGATAAAAAATGAACAGACTCTATTATCAGGCTGTGGGTAAGGGCAAGCTCAGGTTCATGCTAGAATCTCATAAAAACATTGAAAATTAGGGCTAGAAAGGTGTTTGATGTGTCCCTCATGCCATTGCGGGGTCCAAAGGCACAACTGGCTAGATCTGTGTCACTTGTAATGTATGAAATATATTCCTTAACACCTGCCATATGAAAGACTACACACAAAAACAAAAGCATGCAAGAAAACACCAAATAAACAAATAAGTTTCTTAGACCCAAACACACCTAGTCTTAAACTAACTATCCCTTATATGCTTCTGGAACCATGGGACCAACAAATATCTAGTCTGTTGAGACTCCAAACACACTTTTGTCCCTTTCCTTTCCAGAGGCAGTGACACCAAGACAATTCAGACGTGTGTAGCTGCTGTGGCAAAGAACAAGGTTCTAATTCTCATTAACCAATGTTCAGCTTTAGGAGTGATTCCCTTTTTCCTAGGAGAGGTGACCCCTAGTATATTAAATGCTTCACTAAAAATAAAGGAATTCACTTCAAATGATCAATGCAAGTTCTACATAGAGTTTTGGAGATTTTAATCCCAGATAGTTAGTGATTAAAGTTTTTCAGTAGTCAATAGACCTGTCCCAAGAAAGTTTTTAATATTTTCTTTATTCAGGAAAAAAAAAAAAAAGTTGTGTTGGTTTGGGGTTATTTTCCCACTGAAGAAAAAGCTATTTGGTGTTACATAAATTCTCTGCTTTGTGTTTTTTTCCTCCACTGGAAAACATATCAGCAAAGCAGAACCCCCTCTTCCTGATATTAAAATTTCATTTGGTACACAAAAGCTTCCTGTTTTTCACATTTCTTTGATCCTTTAATTAAATTTGCATTTGTAATCCAAACATATGGAATATGTTTTACAAATATATTACTCTCTCAGGCACACGTCCTTCTACCTCACTTTCTCATTGCAAGTTCTGAAGAACTGTTGAAAATTATTTGCCAAATTATTCTTTCTTTGGATACCAAACAGCCTTGTCAAGGATGTTTCAGGAAGAATGACTTTAAAGAGTCCTAAGAACATCACATTTAGAGTAAATAGTTTTGGAAATTAAGAGGGAACTTACATATTAATGCATTACTTCCCCAGTAAGTATTCAGCAATTACACAAAACCAAATGCACACTAGCAATATAGTCATTTTAGTGACTCCTATCCTGGATAATCTTTCTTTGGGATGCAAGATGATTTTTTTTTCCTTTTTCATAAACTATATACATGTACAGTGTGTATAGCTAAAGGACTCTAAATGACTAAAAACTTGCCACCAACAATAAATAGCAGAAATTCTGAAGGACACTTTTATCTTTTATGTTTGTTGGTGTGATCTTGCTCTCATAAACTCTGTCAACATTAACAGCACTATGGCAATTAACTATGTATGTTTAATATATCTTCTCAGAAATATCAATGCATGAAGACTCCGTTTCCTGCTTTGCAGAATTACAAAATTACAGTTTCTAGAACGTATTCAACTCAAATCATAAAACCACAAAGCTTTGTGAGAAAATTTGATGAAGAAATAAAATCACCCTGAATGCAATCCAAACTCTGTTCAAATCTATGAATACAGTCATACCTCAGTACATCACGCTGTCATATTCAAGGCCTCAGTGAGTCACGGAAATTTTTTCCGTGACCTGGCTCAGTGATTCACGGAACTTCCCGGTCGATGCATGTCGAAGCAGTGTCTCTGCTTCGCCGAGGGTTGCGCTGGCGCTCCCTGTGTGGCGGGACTGGCATGCCCCTGCAGGGCGGTGGCATGTTTTGCTCGCTGGAGACAGCCACAAATCACTCCCTCATGAGTGTGGTGGAGGTTACGTGGCATTTATAATTCCATGGTCCCATGCCATGGCGTGATTCCGTGCCATGGTGTGGTCCTGTGCCACGGTCCTTGCCCTGCTCCTGTCTGTCTCTGTGGCCAGTCCCTACCGCAAAAGGCTTATGCACGTAGTATGTAGCCTAACACACACTGCTTTTGCGCGCCTCAGGGCACATAGGGCACAGCACAAGGATGCATCAGTGCCAGCTTCCTCCAGTTTGCCCTAGGCCGCAGGTAAGTGCTGATTCCGCTGGCTGATAGTGCTGGCTGAGTGCACACAGGGCCCTGCTCTGATTTCTTCATAGTCTGTCTCAGCACCACAGCTCTACAACTCCCCACCACTGCCGCTGGCAGCATGGCCACCACAGGCACTCCAGAGGTGCTCATGGCGGTTTGATAACAATAAACCATTGAGAAAGACTGTATAAAAACTTCCACAGCCACCCACAGACAGGTTCATACACAGGAACATGTCTGTCTATGCCTGGCCAGGGTTCCTCATCTGCCTGGGACCTCACACTCATGATCACTGCCCGGCCATGGGTGCCTGTCCCCTAACAGGGGCCTGGGCCCTGTCATTGGCCCTGGCCAGCTGCCCGCCTCTGCCGAGAGTGAGGAAGTCTTCAACTGTAACACATGGCATGGTGTGGGTCTCATTCTGGCTGTTCCAGCCAGGGGCAGCCCGCCTGCACTTGCAAGTGCTTATGCTCATATGCACATATGCACATATGCATAGCCTCAGTCAAAGCACTCCTGCCTGAGGTAGCCGCTGCAGTTAAACGGAAGAAACCCCTATTCCTATGGCTGCTCCACACCATAAGGGCCCCCAGGGTTTTGCAGTGTTGCAAAGTTGCCGTGTTTATGGCAATAATTTGCCATATTAATGTCGACCTGAATTTGTGGATTTAATGTTTCATAGGAGCCTCACAAGACCCAAATCCTGTGTATCCGGAGGTATGACTGTATATGAAAGTTGACTCTGTTGCTCTAATTCTTCCATAGTTGTTTCTCCCTCATGTAACAGTAATCTGAAGTTTAGATTTTTATTTTTCCTTAATATAGAGTGGTCCGTGTAATTACCCAGCTTCCAACTCCCACAAAATGTGAGAAATCACTTTTGTAATTTTTTATACTGCCATTCTGGTCATCCTTTTAGTTTCATCTGTAGGACTGAGAGAGGTTTCTCTCATCTTCTCATTCAAAGCCATCTGAGGCCAAAAGAGATTTTGCTATGGAAGATACTGAAATTTAAGTATGGTCTCCACCTGAAGAGCTTGCTCATCTTACCAGCTTACTTACCTCCCCCTCCTCCGCTGCTCCCTTCCTCATCAAGTTGGGTCATTTGGAGGCACTTTAGAGAAAAAAATTCTGTATCACAGAATCACAGAATCACAGAATATTATGAGTTGGAAGGGACCCACAAGGATCATCTAGTCCAACTCACCATCTAACACCCGTAAAGAGACCGAGAGCACATCGCAGAGCATAACACCAACCTAGATCCCTCACAGTCTAGCAGGCCACTCCGAGCCAGAGGGGGCCCAACGTCATCCAGCCCTACACCCCCCAGCTAGACCATGTCACTAAGCTCCTCGTCCAGTCTTCTCTTAAACACCTCCAGGGATGGTGATTCCACCACCTCCCTGGGCAGCCCATTCCAATATGCAATTACTCTCTCTGTGAAGAACCGCTTCCTAATGTTAAGATTGAACCTCCCCTGGCGTAGCTTGAGGCCGTGCCCTCTCGTTCTGGTGTCGNTAAATTATGTACTAAATAATTAGTACACCGTTTCAAAGTTTTACTTATCTTACTATGTAGAGAGAATACAGAAATATTGCTGAACATTTTATTTTTCAAATAACCCATTTGTTGGAACATTTAGGGCAAAGCAGACCTAATTATCACCAGCAGAATTACAGACTCAGCAAATTGCACAGCTTCTCCTTTGATAGCTTCAGAATAAATACTAACCTAATAGTTAGCCTGAAGAGTATTGACAAGAGCCTGAATTGGCATGTCTGGTCCACACAAATCCTTATTATAGGAATAATCTATAGGTACAGGGTGAAATAGTTGGGACTCAGCTGTTCCTAGAACTCCTTGCCAGAAGAACTGAATGGTTCAGCACTGCACCCCTGCCATGGTTTAGATAAACTTTTCAGGACCTTTGAAATTCTTTCCCATTTAGTTTGCCAGTGGCATGGAGGAGGAGGAGGTGTGAGTCCCAGCCAAGCAGTGTCCAGGGTGTTGAACCCTGGAACCGTGCAAGCAACACTGTCCCAGGCGGAGGCATTCGTGGTAAAACAGCGCCTTTTCTCCAGTGGCATGGCTGGTGGCGGTGGCAGCAGCAAAGGCCATGTTTCTGTATGGCTATGCCTACCACCTTGCCCGATTTCTTTCTGGAAATGACTGGGAGCCTTTCCATGGCCCAACCACAACAACTCTGTTGGCAGTACAGTCTTACCTCCGTATTTTCGGATTATGGGTCTCCCACAAGATCTGCAAAATGTTCAATCTGTGAATTAGGTTCACGGGGGAAAAAAAACGTGAATATGTGACCACAAATTGTCATGGAAAACCCCGAATACCACAAACCCAGAAGCAACCGTGAGGAAAACTGCAAATCTGCAATAGTGAAACGCAGCAAAAGGGGTGAATACACGTATACGCACCTGCGAATTGCAAGGAAAACGGTGAATAAGGTGAATGTACATTCACGAATTGCAGCAAAAAGCCACAAAACCAGAATAACACAAACCCGGACGCGCAAATGCGTATGTACTGTTCATGCGTCAACTGGGAAAAGCCTGTAAATCCATGAATACTATTTGTGGATTAGGAAACCGCGAAACAGCGAAGCCACGAATAAGAAGGCACAAATAAGCGAGGTATTACTGTATACGTTCGATGAAAACGACAAATGGAAGCGGATGTTAGGTCAGGGTTTTTATATATGCACGTGGGGACAGACGTTCTCGTCTTTCTTCAGGACACATCAGAGCTGACAAATAGTGCAGCAGCTCCCCACGGCAGACAGTGGCCACATGCAATCTCTGGCAGCCTCTCTGCATCACATCTCTTCCCACATGCCCAGCAGCAAAGAGCAGTGCACCCAAACCTTTTCTCCCATTGTTTGGTTGGTTTTTTGGGGTTTTTTTCCTTCCTTTTGTGTTTTAGTTGTCTTTTGGGGGAGGAAGCTCTCTCTTCCCAGTTGGGAGGGGGTGGAATATATATATGTATTTCTATCTCCATTCATATTTTGGAGAGAGATATATGGCAATAAAGGTTTATTTTTCTCACTCTGTTCTGCCCAACATTTTCATATACAGTCGACCCTCAAATTTCATGTTGATTTGGGTCTCCCTACCTCCTGAGAAGCTCATGATCTGTGAAGATAGGCAGCTCATGCATATGCAAATAAGCTTTGCCTATTGCCCCACCCATCTCAGCCCCAGAGCGCTGTAGGCTATTCCCGGAAACCATGCGGGCATGGTGATGCTGCTCTGTTTGCAGTGTATAAGTGGCCGGGTGAACACCAGCAGCTCTGTGGAGCCAGGAGCACTGTTGTTTCTGGCTCTGGGGGGGCAGCAGGGGACTGGGAGCCACTGTTTCTGGCCCCGGGACAGCAGCTGGTGGCAGCAGCTGCCATTTTTGGGCAGGGGAACAAATTCTGGGCAGTCCCCAAGTGAGCAAGAGGCACTGCTCCCCCACCCCGAAGGGCATGCCTTTTCCACCCCACAGGGAGTGACGGTGCCACCCCTCAGCAGTGGCAGACACTCTGTGCATGCACGTACGTGAATACACTGTGAAGAATAGGGCCGTGTTCTCAATGAAAAAAATACATGATGAACTGAACCCCACGAGATAAGAACTGCGGAGTACAGAGGGTTTGCTGTAATTTAAAACAAACTATAACCATCTTTGGTAAATGAAGACAACCCCCTCTCTCTATTGGTGCTTCTGAAAAGTTACTGATTCTCCAGGAAGTCCACAGGACGTAGATCTTCCTCTCCCACTTTCATGTATGTAGCGCATATAGTGCTTTACTGATAGTAAAATGAGCACACAGAGGTGGGCTGGACTCCCTGTCTGCTGTAGGATGACCTGGCTATACCACCTTGCTCTCAAGATTGTATGTGAGCTCTGATCTGACATTTGTGTTGTAACAAAACAGTCTGAAAGTGCTTGTATTTCTGCACAGCACTGACAGCCCAGCTCCGTGATACTCATCAGATCAATTCAGAAAATGGTTGTGTCTCAGCACATTCGAAAAGTCTGCAGCACCTGTGATTTTCTTTCCTTTGAACATAAGCAGAGTCCATTTTCAATGCTGGTTTATTCTTTGGCCTCCCCACTGAGCCTGTTCTAAGGAAGGTTCACAGGGACTATTAGCATTTGGAAACAGGGAAATAGAACTCAGAGAGTAGAACAGTAGAAGTAGTATTTTCTTCTTCTTTGGAAAAAATTTTGAACTGCTTTGAAATTTACTGAAATCCCGATTATAATGAGGAATATGTCCCTCTTCTTTTGATCTAATATGGCCTAAATTATTGAGGATACCTAGGGAGAAAGTAGGAATTTCCACTGTTTTTTTTAAAATATAAGCAGTTCTTCCACTTTTATTCTAACTGATGCAAAATATCTGTTTCCTGTTTTTCTAGCAGTCAGATATATGAAAGACAATCTGTAAGGTTCATATTCTATTTTCACTACACTGTACTGAAATTTTTTTATAAGAGCATTAAGATCACACAGCTTAAAACATCAAATGCTAATGTATACAGGGTACATCTTTACCACAATCTCAACAGAAGGCACTTCAGTCACTCTTCCATCTTTAGAGATGGACTTTTCTTTGCCTGCTCACCACCTGGAAAAGTGCTTCTGAAGGAAGCTCCAAACAGATTTCGGGAGAGATGTTGAAGGCACAACAAACTCATAACATCAATGTGACTGGAATCTTCTACTGTTCCTTTGTACATTGCACAGAGTACCGTTCCTATGTACAGGCATATCATCTGGCAGAATAAATGTGTTTATTAAATGAAAGAGAGAAAAAGAAAACTGATTTTTTTTCAAATCCCATTGAATGTATTTTTTTGTAACTGAGAAAAGTAGAGAGGCATCAATTATTTCTCACAATAAATATAACATTAGGACTATGATTTGGTCAGTAACTTGTGTTTCTTTAAAGATAATGCTTAAGACTGCAAGAGATTTTCCTCATGACTCTTGTGTGATAAATACTCAGATAATGTAGTTTAGTCCTATGCTACAGTTTCAAATATTAATGTCTTCACTCAAAGTCATGGGAATTAGTCCAGAAATTAAAGCCTACTGTCTGTTCTGTCTGAAACAGGCCCACAAATGTCCTTTAAAATTGGCACAATTGTAATTATTTCTCTATGTTTCACAAGCTACTAATTTTCCAGGGTGTGCTGTCAAAACTCCAAACACCTACACAGCTTCTTAATATATAAAAGCTTTATGTATTTTCCTATTTTGGAACAACATCAAATATATTGCCAACCATTCAATCAAGCTTCACTTTGTCTTGGCTTTGAATTCTACTGCCACTCGACATACAATGTATTACAATATGAGCAAGTAGCACTGACTGCCATCAGATATTATGTCCACCTTAATCTGGATGATACTTTATCATTAAGTTGTGTGATGATACACTGCCCGTGGATAATACAGTGCTAATGTTCATTTGCTTGCAGTCATGTCCTATATTGGTTTGATTAGACTTTATGGCTGGTTGATGACAAAATCTCATTGATCACATGTGGTCTGCTTCTCATTTCCAGTCAAGCTTTCTGTCTTGAGACATGAATAGTTCCATTAATTAGGTGAACTGACAACCATTCAAGCTAGTCTGGTTCTGGCATAATAGTGCCAGTATTATGGATTCATTCTCTGCAGTCAATGAAAATTTGGTTATTCATTTAAATGAAAGCAGAATCAAAACCAATTGGTGTTCTTTTCATTTGATTATGCTCCCAGAACATATCCACTACAATTTCCTTCTGTTTTAAAGGCTGCTATACTTCACAAGGAAAGACACCAATTAATCGTTCCAGATGTTAAAATCCCTCCTGCCCTGCTAAAGAGCTCTAAACAAGAACAAAACGTGACTAGCTAAAACCTAGAGCTTTAAAAGAGTTTTAGATGTAAGTTAAAATTGTTAGCTTTTATACTGAGCTTATAAAGGATGCAGTTGTTTGATGACATATTCACTGGCTAGACCACGTCTTGAGTACTGTGTTCAGTTCTGGGCTCCTCAGTTTAAGAGGGATGTTGAGATCCTTGAGCATGTCCAGAGAAGGGCGACAAAGATGGTGAAGGGGCTGGATGGAACACAAGCCCTATGAAGAGCGACTGAGAGAGCTGGGGTTGTTCAGTCTGGAGAAGAGGAGGCTGAGGGGAGACCTTATCGCTCTCTACAACTACCTGAAAGGATTGGGTGTCAGTGGCAAGGGGCAGACAGGCACCATGTCCTGGTGCCGCCACTGGCTCACCCTGAAATGGCCATGGTCCCTAGAACGGGCTGCCCACTCCGTCTCCACTGCAGCCACGGCACCCCCACTGCCATGTTTGTCCAGTTGGGTTGATGTTAGAGACCTTTGCTACTAGAGACCGAGGGGCTAACAAAGCCTCCAACATGATGGGTGGAGACATGGCTTCCATCCTGAAAGGCTTGATCGCACCCTGCTACTGGGATAGCTTGTCTGCTTCTGTTCCAGGGGGCTGGTCAGAAGGGGAAACCTCTGCCATTGCAAGCTGTTTCCTCTTAGAAGCCCACCATCATGGCAGGGGCAAGCACTGAAGCTGTTAATCATGTGCACTTTGGGGGAAAATGAGTGCTATTATGGGGAAAGGGAGGTCAGAGCCACCAGCATTGCCAGCAGGGCAACCAGTGCTGCATGCACTTGTGTGGTGAAGGCCGCTGTAGCCCTCACATCTGCAAACATGGTTGAGTATCCCATTGCTAGGCAACGAACTGCAACTACCCTAACTCTGCATCCCAGCTCAGCTCTGCTTCCACCACTGCCCCTGCCACAAATTAACACTGAAAATGTATTGAAGAGAAATCAAAAGAGGATCAAAGTCTCTGCTCAGCACTGTGGCATTCCTGGAAAAAGAAAACCCAAACAAAACCTGCCCCACAAAACAGTGGTGACTGTGTGCTCTGATCCGGCACATGTGTCACAGCCCTGTCCCGAATGCTGGCTGTGTGTATTGCAGCCTGTTTGACAGCGGCGACTGTGTCAGCCCACTCTGGACTGGTGGTTGTGTCCCAGTCTGTGCAACTGTGGCTGCCATAGCAGAGCACCAGGGTACACATGTCGCCGCTGTGCTCAGCACCGCCACTGTTCCCCAACCCTCCCATGGCAGCGTCCTGCTCTGGAGCTACATGAGATGGTGGCCCAGGGCGAGCTGCCCCAGGTTTGTTGGAGCAGAGTGGTGCAGCACCTCCACCACGTTTGAACACAAGAAACACACACCAGCAGCCCTGCTGAGCCCCAGCATAGACACAGGAAGGCATCAACAGTGGCAGGAGGCTCTGCACCCAATGGGCTCCACTGGGGTGGCAGTTGCTGGCTCCCAGGCTCCCAGCAGCACCCGTTCCTGCGGGATTTCTGTGCTCAGAAACGTGGCTCTGATCCAGATGCAAGGATTTTGTGGCCAGGAAGTAGCAAAATGCATTTCTTTCACTTTCCCAAGGCACTACAGGGCATGTGGTGCACCCAGGACCGCCCTCTAGAGCTCATTAGTGGAGGGGGCATGACTACACTCATAATTGAATATTCATGAGTTCGCTCTCATTGTGATTTGCTGAGTTCGTGCCTCCTCCAGGGACCCATTCACCCACAAAAACCAGGGGGTGGCTGTACACAGTAAAAGTAAGTTGAGTAGTAACCTTTAAAAGGAAATGTCTTTACTCTCAAAACTTAGCAGACACATACTCTGATGTAAGGCAAAGATATATTACCTATTTTGAATTGTGGGCTCACACTGTGGTTCATTTGACCTCTCACATGTAAGTGTAACATTTTCCTTTGCAGACTTTTTCATTTTCAAGTCATAATGATAGAAATATTTTCTTATGAAAGATGCAAAATTACTGGACACCCAAGTGCTACCATGGTATAATTGACCATCCTTCTCAGCAGTTGTTTCAAGGCACTTTTTATTCCCATTGTGTACACCAATCAAGAAAAGAATTCTTTCGACTTTGTTTCTGATACATTCATGGCAGCAACACTAGAGAAATGAGGATCATTAAAAAAGAAACCTCACTTGTGTTGGTAGAAAATTAATCCATATTTGAGATCCTTTGGTCACTTCTGCTGCTCAATACTTTGACATGTCATGCTTTCCTTCACAAAATTAGGGAGAGGATTGCATAGGACAGAAAGAAAAAACCCCACCAACTTTCTTTCAAGTCTAGCTATCCAGAAATACTCGCACCCTCACCCTCCTCCTTGTTAGCAGTAGATGGAAAACAAAAGAAATTTTACAAAGTAACTTTACCTGGTTTTGGTCCTGTCTCCACTGTTCCTCTTGGTATTGATTACAGCCATGTAGAGATCATCTAGAGACAACCCTGCAAGGCCTATGTTATAAACCAGTCAAAAGGTTTCTCTTTGGTTCCCACAAGCAAAATTAAGATTAAACAAGACCAGATGCTGGATTTCAAAATGATAAAAGGATTTTTATCAATTATAAAGCTAAAGCATAGGGAAGGAGAAGGAAAAGCCCGAGAAAGATTGGAAAAAGAGAAGCTAAGATTATTTCAGAAGCACAGAAAAAGTTACCAAACCACCAACCTGCTTCCTGATAAAAATGTCATGCAGAGAAGGAGTCCATTCCCCTCCTCCCCAGCTGCTGGGTACAGCATAGTTGTGTGTCTCTAGGCAGCGCTGGTACTTAGTTCAAGGACATACTTCTGGCTTGCCTCCACCCAAATCTCCTGCATGGAGTAGGAGTCAGCTCTGTGCCATGTGCATGTCTCCTGGCCCTGTGAGTCGCGCTGAATTCAAAGCTCCCTCTGCAGTGTGTGCTCCCACAGCATCTTGGGACTCAGGCCTTGGAGGAATGCAGGGTAGGGGCTTCGTGACTCACATGAGGATCGGCAGCTTTGTTCTCTGGAGGATGTGTTTTTTCTCTCTCAGCTGCTGGTTCCCTGGAGGCTGATTTTTCTCTCTCTCTTGGCTGCTGCAGCAGGCACTCAGGTGTCTGGTGGCTCTTCTATGGTGGTGAGGGAGCAGAGGTGAGCAGCAAAGCAGGCAGAGTGAGGAGGCAAGGGAGGGGGTGATGGGCGACCTCCTGTAGAGGGCAGAGTTCATGCCCTCTCCTCTCTCCTCCGACCTGACAAGTTTTACAGCTGTTCTCTTACAGGGCTGCATTTCATCAGCTTTCAGTCCTATAAAAGAAACAATGCAACTCCTCAAGCCTCTGCCATCCCAACAGTAGCTAAGACCTAATTCCGAATCCCTGTAAAGGATCAGTCATTTATAGGTGGGGTTTTTTGCACAAGGAGTGCAACACTCCACCTTATGCTTGCCAGATACCCTTATGAACATTTGTAAACGGAATGGTGACAGCTTCGCACTTCTGTCTTCAGACAAGGAAATTCCAGAAATGGTGAATGTTTTGGAGCCTCTTGTGGCACTAATGGCACCATGGGGCCAGAAAGGGATTTTCATGCCAGTCCCATCCAGCTTTCAGAAAATAGAGCTGCCTAGAGCCAGGGGCTGTTGATCATGCAGGGTTCAGTTTTCCACTGGTTATAAAGGTGTATTTTAATTACCAGCAACGAACCTAGTTTGGGCCTCGGTACTCAGAAGAGATTATTATTATAAACGTTTATTTCTAGAATTCTTAGTTTCTGTTCTCCTGCAGCAGAATTTCTAGGGCAGCCATACTGAAAAAGTTAAAGACCCCTAACTCCCTCCCTCCCAACTTATTTCTTCCTTACAAATAAAGAGATTTTCTGTGGCCACATTATGAACGGTTTTATTTCGGTCTGGCATTTTGTAATACATTGTTACCATTCCAGTCTTTACTATGTAACTAAAAAAAGAAACCATAGGTCTAAAAGTACACAGTATCAGTTTTACCCATAATCAACCCAGCAACTGATTCAAAGTACGCTACAGAGGCATTTACAAAAATGGAAAAAGTAATTTAAATCCATGTTCCAAAGTTAGTTAATTCCAAAGGTTACTTCTAACAAACTCTACCCACAGAGCTGCTAGTTTTTGTTTTCAAACAAAAGCTGAGACATTCTGTGTACGGCTGTACTTACACATAATATTTCAAAGCAGTAATGCTCTCTTGTGCTTAATGAGATGTCACAAAATATATTTTTCATTTGAAAAATGTGTGCAATACTCAATGCAGAAATTAAGTTCATTTTTAAAGTGTAACACAAGTATAACCAAATACATACACTATATACAGGCCATTAAGAAGTTAATAATGCTACTTAGTCTTTTAAATCTGGCATATGGTCCCACAGATAATGTCCTGGATATTCCCATGAAAGTCCAGATCTAAGTGCTTGCAGAAACGTCCTAGCTCCTTTGGACACTCTCTTGGACATCAAACTGAAGCAGAAGTTACTTCTAAAGTAGATTTCTATCCCGGAGATGTAATTTTTGGAGAAGAACATAAGGAAAAAAACTTGATTAGCCTCTGACCAATCTGAAATTTCTCGATGGTGTTAAGATCTGCATGACTGTGCATGCTGCATACTCATTTATACATACATAACAAGACAACATAAACCCACATCTTCTAGCAGGAAAAGGGAAACATCCACAATAATAAATTTTCTTTAGGAAAACTTGATTGATATATACAGTATATAAAAACAAACCCTACACAATTGTCAGCATACAAAAATTCGAGTGCAGTATCTTTTCATACTTCAAAACCTAATGATGAAAAATCCAAGTATCCTGAGTCAGGTATGTGCTACGTATCTAAGTTACAAATGCCAGGGTACTGTTGGAGTACAATTAGAAAAGCACTGCCTGCATGTATCAACAAGTACAGAGATAAAATACATAAGGCAATGTATTAGGTCTTTTCATAAAGTTAAACAAAAGTGGTGCAAAATACGCATAAAATGCTGGCAGACATATCCATGAAGGAGCTGTAAAAGAAATCATATAGAACAATATGCATATATTTACTACAGTTACTGATTTCCCCATTTAAATGAAAATAAATGAAAGACATTTTCCTTTTTGGAGCATCATGCTTAACCATGATGTTTATACTCACATTGAGGCAATTGTCTTAAATACATATTTATATATATACACACTGCATCTGACAATGAATTAATAAAACATGTTTGCTTGTGAATTTCTCTGGGTAAAAACTGATCAATAAAACGGATTATTTTTTTTCCATTAAAAGATCCTACCAAATTAAATGAACTATGATTACTATCAATCCTTGTTGACTGAAATTTAATTGTTTTGGCTCTAAACCAGTAGAAGAACAGTTCTGACCACTACTGACTGCATTAAAATAAACAAACAAAAACCTGATCCATATGCCATCACATTGCAACAGATTCCCAGTGGAATCTATCCAAAAAGTCACTAAAGATTGCAACTTCCAATGGATATAAAATTGGTTGGTTGCTTCAGCTGGCAGCAGGAATATTTACGTTCAAATGTATCTCCAAACACAGAAGAGTTTGACAATGAGAAGCTGGACTATATACATTTTATATTCATTTACATTTACAATCTACAAGGAAAATAGGTATGACAAAGTAACTAATTTGGAGAACTAGACTGATTCAATACTCATTTCATAAAGACTGTTTAACATCCTGTTATTCATAGATGATGGTTACAAAGATAGGCCAAACATCATCAGCTCTACTTAAAATCAAAATCTAAACTGTTCCTGTAACCTGTAACCCTCCCTTTCCAGTTGCTAAATCTCAATGTATACATCCCCCCCAGACTAGCACTGAATCATGGCAGTACTTGGTAATGTATGCCTCTAGATCCTTCAATTTATTCCCAGAAGAATTACACTTGTCTTAGACAAAAAAAAGTAAAAATTACATATAGAATGCTTTCCCATAATCAGTATAACATGTCCTTGTAAAAATAGGCTGCGTAACCTGTTTCTGTCAAGGCAAAGATTTAAGAAGCTATAGGTGAAATATTCTTTGTAAATCTTAACTCTTGGTCATCTCTTCTTGTCACCTCTAAGCTTAAAAATTTATGAGAGGATATACATACTGTGATAAAAATGGTTTGGGGTTTTTTTACCCTGCAAGTGCACCTTGTGTAAGAAACAAATACCTCCTGTACATAAACCAAACAAGATAAATAGCCTTGCTAATGAACATATGTAAATTCATAATATAAAAACAGGCTTATTAAAGGTCCAACTAATGTTACTAGAAGTCAATGTGTTAGAATGTGCAGTGTGCTCTGAAAACAGAAGACAAAAGCTGTGCAATGCTTCAAGCAAACAGAAGGTTTTGAAGAACATTTTGAGAAATTGAGCACTCGCTTTCATTAGACATTTATGCCCCATTTCCTCTGGAAATAGTTTAGACTCAATGATCTCAGAGGTTTTTCCCAAGCTAATTTATTGTGATCCTGTGTAATTCTGTGAAATTGTATTTTTATATGCTATCTGTAATCCCAGAAACCCAGAACTTAAGTTACTCAGTTCCTTTGATACCAGCATAAACAGATACTTTACTCTGCAGTAGGGGTCACCAATAAGATCCTAATGCTGAATAGGTTTTTGGAATCTGGTCCAGTGACTGCCGCATAACTATTTGTCCCAAAAAATGTTATTATCCTATGATTCCAACAACTAAATGTAATAAGGAATTATCATATTATACTGAGAGACTATTCTGAAATATTTGCACTCCTGCCATTTTCAATGCTATACAAGAAAGTGATGACTAGTTACATCAATGCCCGTGAACGCAACAGATTTTGATCTCTGGGTTATTTTACATCCTACAGGATTAGCAGCTCCGTGTAGCTGACAGCTGAGTTCCCTCAACATAAATCAAACCCACGTGGGCAAACCACACGGGAGGATGTGAGCTCACAGCCCTGCCACCACCAGCACACCCTCAGCCTGAGGTGCTATGGCTTCTCTGAACAAGCAGAAACTGTAACATTACTGGTGCTTTCACCTGTATAACTGCAGCCAATACTGCCACTCTGAAGAAAACACATCTGAGAGTACAAGACTAGAACAGCAACTAGAGAAAACACAACTCTTTCTTATGTACAAATATTAGGCCATGCTATTTAAAAAGAGTAAGTCTTTAAAACTCTGTTTTCCAATTTGGATTTTGTTTTCTTCTTCTGTACTATGGGGTGGGTTTTTTTAATAATAAAGATTATAATCCAAGCGCTTCCAGTAACTATGAAAGAGAGTAAACTTCAAAGCACAGAGATGAAGTTGTTACCAGAGTGTTCATTACTGCATGTCCCTGTCACAGTTTAAGGCAAACAGTCTATATTTAAGGTAGAACCTGTAACTGATATGACTACATAAATACACACATATTGAAATGCAAATATATGCGCTGACATATATATCTGTGGATATATAAAAATACTTATTTTCTTAGCAAAGTTAAAGTCTGTGTAAAAACATTTAGAATACTGAAGAAGGTAGAAGTTCTAATTCCTCCTTTGGAGAAAAGTAACAAGTTCCCTAAACATCCCATATAAAAAACCAACTCTCTGCAAGAGTACAGATCCTTTTGAATTCTCGCTTATTTCACTGTGGATTAATATATTTGTTAAAGGTTTCATAAATTATTAGATCATATGCAACAATTATATTGTGAGGTTTGATTGCTACAGTATAACTATACACCTCTGTTGTACAAAAAATAAATTTTATTCAGACAGGATATGTCTTGCTGTAATGGAATGCATAGCTATTGCTACAAGTAGAACTAATTCGGAATACACTTCTTTTTTTAACACGTTCACATATGAAACTGCCTTTGGGGGCATTTTCTCTGAAAATTCTTTGGCCAAAAGAATGGCCAAATGCAAATAAATTTCCCCTGGTCCCTCTAAGTAGTCAGTACAATTTCAAAATAAATTTAAAACAGTTACCACTCCAAAGAACTGAAATGCTATACAAAACAATTATGACAAAATACGGGAAATGGTAGCATAAAACATCAAACCCCTGAACTATGCGTCAACTTAAACCACAGACACTTCCAGTCAAACATAACAATACTGACTCATCCCTGCCTTATGTAGATTTGGTAGCGTAGTGCTATAGCAGAATATACACAAATCTGGAAAACTCTGAAGAGACGCAAGAATGTCAAACATCCATTAGACAGAGTCTGAAATTCAACCTAACAGTGGATGAAGATCAGACTTCTTCATTATAATGGCAACTGAAAACGGACAGAACTTCACCTCACATGCAATACAGGTACTCCTTCTAAGGCCATATAGGTTCTCCTTCCAAAGCAGTGTTACAATGCACTACTTCAGACATCGAGGAGTTTACTGATTACAAGGACACGTTCATAGCAGCAGCCAGCCTGCAGCCATTAAACAGACTTCCAAGATGGGTTTTCCATCTTTAAACCTCACTTACATTATATCCTTGAAACAGTAATGTGAATGTTCTGAGAAATTATCATTTCTCAGGAAAAGCAACAGGAAAAAGGCTTTGTCAAGTGCAAAGGCTCCCATATGAAGTGCATGCTTATAATCAAGCCTACTTTGTGCAGGCTTTTATTCCTTAGATGTGTGTGGATTCTAAGTCTACAAGTGAAGATATTCCCTCTGAAAAAGACATTTGTTTTCAAGCTGCTGCCTATACCTATAATGTGGCTGAACAAGACACATCAAATTGATCTGATTCCAGTGTAAAATTCCCAAGGAAGATTCCTGATCTACTAGTGTAAGGCTGGAGTGTACAGGTTTCAGAAATGCTTTCTAGAAGACATTTTTCAATGTCACTAGAGAATATTTAGGGTATTTCTTTCTTTATCCTGAGCAAAAGTTTTTGTGGACTTTTTTCTTTTTTTGTTTATCAAAGCCCCAGGCACATATTCCTATAGCACAGTTGGATTTTTGTCATATAGTCCCAGCATCCTGAAGGCCATTTTTGGATTGTTTTCCAGAGCAGTTCTCCTCATTCTTCTCCAACAGGTGGTGGTGGCTGGCATAGCTTGTATAATCTGACAATGACAAAAAACAAAGCAGTTGTTATTCTGAGAGCTTGTTCATTATTGAGTAAATTTAAGGAATATAAACTAAATCTATGTCTTCCTGCACTGCAAAACATGAGTTCATAATTCGGTTTAATACCATCAATGTAAAACTAGTAAAACCAATGTAAGTATTAAAATACACATCTATGAACAGTCTTATAAAGACACTTAAGTATAGTCAAATTTTCACGTTTCTTCAGTGAAGATCCCTCTGCTAATCCATTTACTAGTTGTTGCCCTGAATTTCTAAATTGAAAACGCTGCTTGGTGAATGCAATTGCCTCCATTTCTGTTTTGTCTTTGCACAGTCAAACCTCAGTCTAAAATAAGGTCTGTACGGAACTGATGCTGCTTGAAACACCTAAGACAGATGTCAAGGTGTGTGACACACCAGCGTGAGGATTTTTAAATCCTTTTGCAAGGACTCGGTTACTAGAAAGTGTTTGAAACATTACTCTAGTATTAGAAATACTGAAAATAAAAGGCAATCATTTTGACCTCATATCCTCTACTCTGTACTCCTGTCCAGCCTACAGTATCTCCTCTGCAAACACCACAGTTAGAATTAGCAATAGACATGATCTCATTTAAAGGTTACAAATTCTCCTCAGGGAACATGTATCATTGAAAGAATTACAAAGAAGGGATCATATGGCATGGGAAGGAGAAAAAGTATCAGAACCCAAAAAAGAAGAGACAATGACACAGCATGTGCATTTATACCTGGCATGAAGACTCTGGCATCAAAATATCAAAGCAATAGAAAGAGAAGTTTGGTGAGGTGTGGCTACAGGCAGGGTGGTAAATCATTCCGTGACTTGGGGGCGAGGGATACTTATGATACTCAGCGTATCTGAGTATTACAAGGATATTTGGCAAATTTGCCTCCTAAATCTCATACTAATTTATATGACTCCATTTTACCTAATTGTAACGTCCAAAATTACTCTACAAATCAACACAGAAAAGTGTGAACATGGGGCTGGAATCCACCAGCAATTCCAGATCAATAGGCTGAGGCCTTCTTGGCATGATACTCTGCTACTGAAATGATGTGAGTTACAGTATGTAACAGCTTCCTCCATGAGTGTTGAGAGACTCTACAACGTCCAGTCACATCTTGTTAGAAACAGCATCCTGTGGCTATGCAAGAGTTGGGCGGGATAGCTCCTGTTCTTCAATTTCAGTTCTCTTAGGAGTTAAAACCCACTGAAAACACACAACAGCCACAAGCTGAATAACTTTTTCTGAATCTCCCTGGAAGTGATTATCAAGCAGTATTGTTTCTGGATGGCAAGAATGTGAAGAATCATTTCTGTCAGCCAAAGAGAAACTGGAAACCTACTTTCCAATCTTTGCCATAATGTGCTCTGAAGATGACTGGGCTCTTCCACATGGTAATTTGGCAGATTCAGAAACACAGTTATTTAAGGTCACATTGTGCACACACCGAAGTATTTCTTAGGAATACACATATATCTCATGTTTTTATACCAATGAGAGAATAAATGGTCTGATCTTTATACAGACAAGTATGCAGAAAAGAACAAACGGGTTGAGTTATTTGATTCTGCTGGTATAATCTGGCAGAAGACATAAAATTCCAGTCAGAATCTCATCCAAGTAATTGCAGTGGGGTTAATACTTGATGATGTTTTAACAAAATCTAATTTCTATGGAACAACGTGCAGCAAACCTCAGCCCTCAAGTAATAACGTCTGTTTTCTTCTGTGTATTCTTGAAGTGTTAATCATTAAAATTGTCTTCAGAGCAAGTGATGTAGGGGAATTCTGAAGCGAAGTAACAACAAGGCTACATAAATCCCTAAGGATCTAAAGTTGCTGAGGATGCTACAGAGAAGAAATAGGCTATTCTGAGTTGCTATACGTATATGGAATCAGTTACCTAGACAGTACAAAGAGTTCAGCTGAGAAAACACAGACACAGTGGCAGCTGCAGAGAACAGGGAACCCTGTCAAGTGATGTTAAATGAAACCAAATATAAAATTGTTTTCCAGGTAGAGAATGGAGAACCCATAGTGTCAGTTAGCTGTACCTCAAAAATATCAGTGATGATGATGACTATTCTGACTTACGTGACTTGTGCATCTAATGGTACACCAAATGCCCCAGACACTAAGGTCTGGGATATTGCTGTGACACTGCTCTTGCTGCTGCCTGGCAAGAGTGGTGGGCACATCTGTCTATTGTATGTTCTAGGAGCTCTCTCATTACTTTTCTTCAGCTTTTCAATGCCATGCTGTGGGTGTTTCAGCAGGAAAGAGGCGATCTTTCCTCCTCTGATGCCAAGCAAAAAAAGCATCTCATTGCTGAGTTTTTAAGAACTTAGATTTTTTCCTTTATCACAGAAGTTCTGAATCTAGATATAAACTGTCATGTAGGGGTGGACAATCTCCAGACTAATCTCATGAACGAGACGTCCATTTAAGGCCCAAACCATACTGCTCAAAGTATGAAAAAGCTTCTCATAGCTTTTAATGTAATAAAATGTTAATTTATTGCCACACGTTGGTCAGGGAATTTAGGTCCTGGACTGCCTATAAGCTAATCACTAATGTGAAAAGGATGCCCTCCTCTGCTGCTAAGGGCAATGACTGTATTGCTGATGGATTTCATAGCATCAGTATTTCCGCTGGATATTACTTAACCTCCTTTATTGGGTATGCAAGATGCATATATTTAAATTTAAACGCTGCAGTGGGTCTGTTATGTATTTCACATATCTGTTTAGCTCTGTTTAGCATTCAATGTGTTATCATTAGTCAACAAAAAAATACTATGTTTTAAATTGGTAAAAACCAGTTTAAATTAGTGCTGGATTAGTAAAACCACTTTAAAATCAAATTAAGAACATGGTTGTTTGGTTATTTTCATTTATAAGTATTGTACTTGTTAAGAAACATTTCAGGTACCTGCAATCCATCACAACACTAAAAAGCTGGATAAATACAGAACAGTCCATTTTTCATTCTAATGGATGTTTCAGGAAGAGACAAAGAAAGACTACATAATCTCTAAATGTAGCTAGAACATGATTTTGCTGAGATACCGCAGTACAGTATTTCATTAAAATGGGGTTATACATTTAGTTACGAGTATTTCCCCAAGGCCACTAAACACTACAAGTGATGAAGGACTTGCTCCATTGTTTTCATAATTAACATGGACGAGGCTTCATTTTTCAAAAATGGGCATGTTTGGAAGAGCTACATACCCTGAACTTCTGCAACTAATTACTTGAAGCAAAATTATATGGCTAAGAACACAACTGATTTTATGTGCATTAAGCAAAATCTTACCTGTTAAAGCACAATATAGTCAAAGTTTACTGCTAGCTTTTGAGCAGCTAGGAATAGATTTGGCACAAACTAGACAAAATCATGGTGGAGAACACAAAAAAATCAGTTACCTTGGCACAGACTGGGGTGTTCGATCCCTCACTCCTAAATTCTTGGCTGTGTTTTGTACTCTTGCACCCTGTGAAAGAAAAACAACCATTTTCCTTCATTTATTCCAACACGAGTTAGAAAATTTTCTGAGCTTTCTAGATGAATATAACTACTGATTAAAATTAATTATACATATGTTCCATCTCCCAAAAAACTATTGTCTCATAAGGTGGGGATGAACCTAAAGTAGTACATTAATTCTCAACTTAGAGGAACATACAGAAAAGAAACCAAAATTTTTCCACTTGTAACATCTTGCTAATATAAGACATGAATAAAAAAGTAACATTAAAGGTTTTAAAGAATCCAAACACATCTGCCATTCCATGGCACAGGTGTCCCGTCACTAGCCACTGCCCACCCCAGCTCAGCACACGGCATGGGGCGTGGCAAGGAAGGTATCCCTGTGCTCGCTGGGGTGAAGGGTGGGGTGGTGGGTGTGGCTGCATTTGTACCTGTATTTTCTGCTTCTTCATGGAAATCAACTTTCATGGCACCTTCCCAAAATGAACCCCTGCGAAATTTGAGGGATTACTGTACTACAAGTTATTTCCTATGAACGGCTTTCTAGTTAACACCACAAAAATGGCCTAAATTGAGGCACTACAGAAGAATTAGAAACATAGAAGTCTTGATATTTCTTTATAATCAGAGTCACAAAAAAAAAAAAAAAAAAAAGGAATTGTGTGGGCAGGAACCTCCCAAAGTTGTTTAGTCCAACATTCCGGCTTAGAACAGGGTCAACTAGAAAAGTTGGTCTCTCTGTACCTCAATCGATCCTTTTAAAAACAATAATGAAAGTACTTTTGTCTCACTGACTCATTCAGTCAGGAGGAAGTTGATAAAAATCCACAAAGTTCATATACATGATAGCGAAAAACACAAGACTCTTCTGCAAACAAACTAGCTTAGA